>OX638368.1:143735086-143890783 GCA_951812925.1 Calliopum simillimum
CCCAACTGCGCAGAAAATTGAAAAAAAATAAAACAAATTTTACAACCGGCACAATAAAAATTGATAAAAAATCCAGAGAACAGACACTCATATGTAAATACAGTAGACTCGGGGCAATTAAAGTTGCACCGAGAAAAAAAAAATCAGTTGAAACATTTCAGAGAAAAGTTGATGAACTCAAAACCGTTGTAAAAAATGCTCCAATGTATAAGTGGAAAAATTGTTTGGCTAAAAATTTAAATTTTTTATAAGTGTTTTGAGCTGCTTAATCCGAATCTGCGATTTATTTCTGTAGTTTTGGAGATATTATCCATTCAAGGTAGAAAATAAAGATTATATGATTTAAATTTTTTTTTTTAATCTTCCATCTTGATGGACAATATCTCCAAAAATACGTATCTAATGGTGAAATTAATTACAGATTCAAATTAAATGGCTCAAAATACATAGAAAAAGTTGACCATTTTAAATTTAATAATAAAAATTTATTCCATATTAAGGAGCATTTCGTCCCCTTTCAGCCTTAACCACGTAACTGCAATTTTTTTCAATCTTCGAAAAAATTTGGCAATACGTTTTTTGAAGGTCTCTGACAATTTTCCGATAAAAAACACACAAGCAAAACTGGCAAAAGTCGGCTTCGCAGCCGGGCAAGGCTGGTGCAGTGGTAGCGACTTCTGCTACCAACCGCGAGTTCCTTGGTTCGACTCACGCCCAGGCCAAAAAACACAAAAAGTTTTCAAACTTGCAATTTTTCAATTATAATTAATTTAGTAAAATAAATATAATTATAATTACAACAAAAATAGTCTGATGAGTCTTTGTGGCGAAAGACGAAACATATGTCACTATAGCCGTGTTTTTAATCCGTTCCTTGATTTGTCATAATTATGTGTTAGAAAATGCATTGATAGATTTATATGTAAGTCGATCTTTGCAAATATATGACTAAAAGTTCAATTAAAAATCAATTTTATAAAAAATAAAAATTAAAAAAAGTTTGTAGTTAAGAGGTTATCATTGAAAGGGAACGATTTTTCGGTTTTGAAAAAGTTTTTCGTTCCATCAAATGTTCTCTGAAATGGACCAAAATTTACATGGTGCTTATTTACGCCAAAACAAAAGCTTTGGTGCCAAGGGAACGAAGGCAACTATAATTTTTTAACCACTCCAATGTACACATTCTAGGGGCGACCGAAAAAATTCTTTATTCTAATTTTTATATTAAAGAGTATTTACATTTACAAAAACACTTTTTTGACGTCGCCAATGGTGTCAAATTTGTAAAACATACTACTTTAAACTTTGTATAGGTACTATATTATTGGAACAATCGATATTAGTTATTATTTTGTACAAAAATTGTATAGAAATTATATGTTAACAATATCTACATATTTTCCTTTGTTTTTCCTTACGCAAACAGTAAGGAATGGAATGAACTAAAGATCACTTCTATATTTAAGAACAATCGGTGTCTACTTTATTGCATTTATAATTTATGAAAAATAAACGCATTTTTATTAAAATTCACATTTTTTAGCAGTTGAATATTAATTTATTTTTTATTTTAATTTTTAAAAAGTTAAATCGCTAATGCGTCACTTCTATAATGTTTTGTGGTTGAAAAATGTTGTGATACATTAAAATCTTAAACGTATGTTTCCTTGTGATACGTTTCTATATTTCAGTGTCAATAAGAAAAACTGCTTAAGTCGATATTCGATAACAAAGCAAAGCAACATAAGTTCTATGCATATAAAATAAAGTTATACTGCTTTGCGTTGTAATCCGAAATTGACTTAAGTAGTTTTTCATTCTTTGCTGTTTGTATATAGCACTAGTAAAAGTTAAACTGAAAGGAGTATATCGTCGGGTTAAAACTACAACTAGACATCTACATTTCTCATGTTTTGAGAAAAAAGCGTTTTAATTTTTATGAAATTCGTTTTTTGTATGGGATTTTTCAGATTTCTGCTTTTTGTTCTTTGTATAAAATTAGATTGGGACTGCATTTCAAAACACCGACTAGACTGTGGCATAGAGCCGATTTTTCTTCATGTATCTGTATACTTAACTCAAAACATCAATATATGTAGATGTCTAGTTGTAGTTTTAACCCGACGATATATTAATTAGTAATCTTTTTATATAAGTATTTTTTTGTTTCTGACCGAACAAGTTAGATACAATAGTGCCATTTAGAATAACAATAACTCGTTTAATGTTTCAATTATTAAATTTCAATATTGAAGACATACTTTACACTGTGCACATTGCGAGTATATCAGTTTGTTTCAATCTTCTAGAGTATCTTGAGAATCAACTGTTCAAAATATGCATCAATGCAAGCTTAAAATTTTTTTCAACCTTTTAAGCCTTTTTAACCAAAAGTATGAGAGGTTTTGTTTAAATTTTTTAATTTTTCAATGGCTCAGCTTTATAAAAGACTTTAGGCTACAAAATTGCATTGTGCATGAATTTTTACTCCTCACCAAACGTTTGAAGTCAAAATGCTCTTTAAACTAAAAGATTTTGTAGGATGGATGAAGAACCAACGGCAATTATAACCAAAGTAAGGTTAGATTAAAAAAACGTTTTGCTAGATTGCAAATTTCCAGAGCCCGTTATCCTATTGTGATACATTAAATAGCACATTGAATACGCTATCATAGAGAATACGTTTCATATTAAATATCTGCCTTATCTTAAACACAAAACAAAAAAAAAAAAACTTTATTAGCGAAAAAATGTTAATTTGAAATGATTATCATGTGTTATATTAAATACATATTTCGTGTTTTACAACATGAACATTGTCGTACCAGCTGGGCACTTAAATCATTTTAAGATTGCTTAGCACTTTAACACTTTAAGTTTAAGATATGACTTTAATTATAACACAGGCCTGCAAATTCGACACCTTTTTTTCCTCTCTTGAATTTTAAATACAATTATGGTGGTTTGGGACCTCCTAATCACAAATATGATCTTGGTTTCTTTCCATCACGTCAGAATTTTGAGATATTCCAGTTTTCATAACCTCAAAAATACTGGAAAATCGTGTGTTTTTCACTGTTTTTTAAAATTTTCTCAAAATTCGGACGTGATAGAGCAATTTTGTAAACGGATTTGGGCTCAGTATCAAAAAATACATTAAAAAGCACTCTCATAATTCTAAGAGGGGTACCCTTGTTCGTCTGTGCAGCATTTGAAAACATATTAATTCAAGCGTTTGTGCTTGCGTACTCTTCAATATCACGCCTAAAATACTCAACATATTTAAACCATCCTTGCACCATGTATTTTTTTGGTGCTTCCCGTACGATCTAGATAGTTGCCATCCATAATATTCATCCAGATATCAAGTTTCATAATGCAGGTAAAGTAAGAAGAAATGAGTTTTATTTTTTTTGTTTTGGTTTTGGTATGTTTTCTTCATGTACCGAGCGCACCGTACTTTCATTCAATTACCCCCATTATCAAAGCAAATCTGTCGGAATATCAGGCGGATATATGGTGTTAATATGGTTTCAATATACTTACTGGTGCGGACGTAGGAGCGACTCAAATAAAATTTTCAATTATTCAGAGATTTTTTTTTGTATGAGGGGTACAACACCCCCTTGTCCAATCGATCCCATATTTCTTATAAATGTGTTGGACCACCAAAAAAACATCTGGTGCAAATATGGTTTTGATACGTTCAGTAGTATCGGCGTGGTAGTCTTGTATATACAAAAAAGGCACTTAAGTAAAACTTAAATCACTGAAAATTGTGACGTGCTGGAATTTTTTCACTATTTTTCTTGTAATCAGCATACTTAAATCTATAGAAATCGCTTTTTAAAACTTAGAGAGGAAAACCCATGCAGGACTGTGTAATTCAAAGATCATTAATATACTCGAATATAAGTTTTCTGATAAGTGTTTTTTGTGGTGAAGAGCCAAAATAGCAATCTGAATTTGCAACTGAAAATATTCCATCATACAGAACTTCAAATCAAAAAAAAAAATAGCTGAAAACGCAATGGAAGGTTCTTGTTTTTAAATTTAAATTAAACTAAACCATTACCATTTGAACAAATACTGTCCTGAGCAATATTAGGCCGGCCAAGCTTTTAATTTAAGGTTTTAAAAATAGTATACAATGCTAAAATGTACTATCATCAACCACATT
This sequence comes from Calliopum simillimum, assembly GCA_951812925.1. Taxonomy (NCBI): domain Eukaryota; kingdom Metazoa; phylum Arthropoda; class Insecta; order Diptera; family Lauxaniidae; genus Calliopum; species Calliopum simillimum. Next base: position 143,739,267 of record OX638368.1, read on the forward strand.
ATTTGGTTGGTAAAACCTGAATTTACAGAAATATTCTATTTTTAGATTTCAATATTTTTAAACTCTTTTATTTACTATGGAAAATAATGAAATTATCTCTTGAAAAATACGTATATTAGATATTCAAATAAGATGGCACGTGCTTTTTGTTGTACGTAAATGTTTGAGTTTACATTTGCGGAAGAAAGTTTCTACTTATTAAATGGCCATCAAAATTTAGCTAGGAAAAAAAAAATAATTAAAAATCACTATAACTTAAACACTAAAAAATAGTTGTGAGTTTTAAGAAATTTTATAAATTTATATTTTGATGCATAAACCTATTCAATTATGAGTAACTTTTATCTCTAAACAATGAGATGAGAAAATTTTCACGAAAAATTATAAAAACTTTCTTAAAAAATTATAACAATTCAAGATGTCTGGTCATTTACAGAAAACTCTATCATATTCAAAGATTGTATTGATCAGAAAATTTTAAAATATATATCACACCTAAAAAAATATCAAAAAAAAAATTAGTCTACGTGGATAGGATTCGAAACCACGCATCTAGAGTAGCAGTCCATCGTCTTAATAATTCAGCCAAAACTCAAATCGATTTTTTCTTAAAATGAGTCTTAAAAAAAATAAAGCACTCAAAATTTCGTCACCCATTCTTGATCGAAATTTGCTACAAATGTAGGTATATACGAGTATACATATATGACCATTTCCATCTAATTTTTTGTCGAAATTTGCAGTAGAGTACTCAGATTTTTATAAAAATTCACAGACGTGTTCTAAGTGCTCAGTATGGAGACCTCTTATTATTAGTTTTGCAGAAAAAAATTGTTTTTTTCCAAATTATGGGCATGGAACTTCAGAGTTTCAAAATAGTTGTGTTTGCGAAAAATCGTTGCAATTTTTTTTTTTCTTGCTGCATTTCCGCCATTTTGTCAAAAATAAATTTTTTAAATTTTTATTTTCAGATTCTTGCAGCATTTTCGACGTAACTTTGATTTCCATTTTTAAATTTGGAAAATTTAGAAAATTTACAAAATGGCGGCCATTTTTTGAAAAATCTTAAAAGTTGATTTTCTCGAAAAAAAAAAATTTTTTTAAAATTTGTTTACAGTAAGATGGATGAAAAAGAAAGTTTTTGTAAAAGACTTGTTTTGCGCTTAATGGTGATTAATGAAAATTGCTTTCTAAATATAAATTGAGTCTACTAAATAGCACTAAATTAGCAAAATTTATACATTCCATTGCGATCCATTGCGATCCATCCGGGGTCATTTAGAATGAGTTGTACGATATATCAAATTGTTTGCCTATAATCAATGTATGTATATAAAAAAATAATATCGCAAACATATCGATACGTCCAACGTAAAAGTTGGTAGTTGGTTTTTGTATGAAAACCTTTATAAAACAAATTCAGTTTGTTGCTTCAAAAATAGCTCCCAGGCCTTCAAATTTCAAACTAGAGGTACCAAAATTTGACACAAGATGGAACCGAATATGCAAATTTCGAAAAACGCTGTCCCGTAAAAGTTTGTGACTCAAGTGCGTTGGATGTAACTATAGCATCTGCAATATACCATTTTTTTTAGGGTAAAATAAGTTTTTTTCAAAACTTTATGCTACTATATAGGGGAACTGATGCTATTGTGGTATAGTTTTTCAATGTGGTATGGTCGCATATCTCCGAATTGGGAAAGAGCCTGCGAACGTCATTGCTTTTATCTTATCAGAAAACATGAAAAACCAGGGATGTGTTGCTGTCATGCACCAGACAAAATTTTTCCGGTGTCAGTTGAACGAAAATTAAGTCGCGTGTGGTTGATTTTTTTTTCCGCATTTTTTGGAAAAAAATTTTGTTAAGAAAAAGTTGGTTTTTGGTGAAGTTTTATTTATATTCAATAAAGGTAGGTGCTAAATATTGCGAAATTAGTGTTTAACTGTGTAAATTCACAAAGTTTCCCATTTTATTTTTAGAATTTTGTAATTTCTAAAAATTGGTCAGTGTGGTATAGTCGGGATTCGCTAATGTGGTATATGAATATTTCTTGTTATTCTTAACATTATTTGATTGCTATTTATTTTTTTTTATAAAAACTATGAGTTGTAGAACCAATGTTAATGTTATTATGAACTTATTTCATAACTTTTAAACTTTATATTTGGTTGTATGGTTAAGTATACCACATTACCCTACTTATATGTACCACATTACCAGCCCACTTTACAAGTACTGATCAGTATATATACCACATTGTGCCACCATATATACCACATTACCTCCCAACTTTTTGAAAACAGCTTTTTTGACTTTTTCAGATTTTGCTCAATAACTTTTTTTAATGAAATTGCACACATTTTATTGAAATATATTCTGTAGCCAATACTTCAATGATTAGCATAAAGAAATTTGGTTGAAATTGATCTGAAGGTTCTCTTTTAAATTCCACCTAAACATTAGCTATACCACAATAGCATCACTTCCCCTATTGTGTTCAACATTCGGTGAATAGAATAAATGGCTTTAAGTCCCCCCATATAAAAAATATAATAAATCCTGAAAACCTATACTAAACACCTTGCAGAAATTGGGGGAATATGGCGAGATGACTTAACAAACCATACAAAAAATACTAAAAATGATATACCTATCTCTCCACTTAAGCAGCTATCGTTATTATACCTCTAAAACTATAACGGAGATGGATGAAATTTGGTATGTATATGTATGTAAAGAGCCTCTGGAATGGAATCTTGTCGACAAGCTAATAAAACATAATTTAAAACGAATCCGTAGGTGGTTACACCAGTTTCCTGTAGGTCAAAAAATTTTTTTTTTTTTAATTTTAACTTTGCATTTCAAAGAAATTTCGTTTTCGGCTTTTTACCTTTCAGGATTTAAAGCCGGGAATCCCAAGCGTTCTGCGATACGCACGTTAAGGAGTTCAGCCAAAGCCATCATTATTGAGTAGCTGGCTGAAAATTTATTATATCATATTTATTGTCATTCAATTTTATATGATAAAAAAAATTAAAAAAAAAATTGTATTTTGATGTCAATAGAAAAAATCAATTGTACAGCCCATGTATAGACCATGTACAGCCCACGTACAGCCCATGTTCAGCCCATTTCAAAAATACAAAATAAATTGTACGGCCGATGTACAGCCCATGCTCAGCCCAATTCAATAGTAAAATTCAATTGCACAGCCCATGTACAGCCCATGTTCAGCCCATTTGTTTTCTACAAAAATTTTTTTTTGTACATTTGTACAGCCCTTGTATGGCCGTATGTACAGCCTTTTGGGCTTTCTTAGTTTTTTACAGACCACGTACGGCCTTAAAAAATCAAAAAAGCCCACGTTCAGCCAATAATCAGCCCATGTTCAGCCCTTTATCATTTTTACTCGGGAAACTACCAATTTTATGCTGAGGCTTTTCAAGAATTTAAATTTTTCAGAAAGTTTCTCCTGTGCAAAGTCAAACGTCTAAAATAATTGGGTGACTAAAACGCTAAAATTTCCCTTTGAAACTAAAATCTTATTGAAAAGTTTTCGAAATAAAAAAAAAATTGCAGGGATTACAAAAGGGTCCAGATAAGCAAAAAGATTTTCATTTTAAACATTTAGATTTGAAAAATAGTCCAAATGCATTTAACATACAAATCATGAAGGGTTTTACCCAGCGTTAATAAAATCGCTTTTTAAACTTAATTCACAACGCTTAAGGCGGCACATTCTTAAGAATACATTTAACAGTTGATTAAATTCACAATCACCCAGTATAATCATAGCGGCTGATTATAATTAATCCTGTGATTTCTGACTAAACAAGTTAAGCAGAAGAAAGCAGATACACCAACAACATGTCAAGAACAAAAAAACCGAATTATATGGAGATACATTTAAAACAACAAGTAAATTATGAATATAAAAGCCTGTTAATAATCGTAAATAGAACTGAACCTGAAAATAAAAAGGTTGTTTTGCTAAATCTTGCAATTTAGTTTCTGTAGACAGTTCAAGCCGTAAGCACTAAATTAAGACTCTAACTTTGTTCGACTGCCAAACGTTTTATAAAACGAAAAAAAAAAAAAAAATGAAGTTCTTAATGTTTGGTCTTGCCTTGTGCCTGTGTGTTGCCGTGGTCGTTAGTGCTAACTATTTAAGTGAAAAACGTAAGTGTTTTGTAATTTTTAAATTAAAAAAGATATTAAAGATAATTATTCTTAGCGTCGTTTTTGAAATCGTGCTATCTAAAGGAACCCAATTTTAAAACGTGCTATGCAAACAGTTTTCAAACACTTTTCCGCGAGTGGAAAGATGGTAATATAAGTTTTTTTTTTCTAAAATAAAACTTGTATCGAATAAATGTTTAAAAAATATTTTTTTTTTTTTTAAAAGGTATACCTGGACTTAAGGGTCTTGGTAAACTGGATCCCATGCATATTAAACGTGTAAAAATTTCACAAGCTGGCACCGGATCGGTTACATTGAATGCCGACCTAACTAATGTCATAATTAAAGGCGCCAGCAAGGCAGACATCATTGAAGCTACGTATGTACTTACATACTTACTGACAGATTATCGATAAATTTTCCAAAAGTCTAATTAATAAAAAAAAAAATCAATTTATAGCCTTACCAAGGATATCGTAGCTAAACTGAAAGTTCATATACCAAAATTGCGCTTCGATGCAGATTATAAGCTTGACGGTAGAGTTCTAGCACTTGTTTTGAACGGTCATGGAAAAGCTTTCTTTGAAGCAGGTAGGTAGCATTTATTTCTTTAAGATCTTTTTGTACTTCATCTACATATAATACAAATTCTATACTTGTTCTTATTCCATATTATTTACGTTCAGAAAATGTTATAATGTCACTGCGTGTCTCAAATAAATTACGTGATCAAGATGGTCTCGTATTCTGTGATGTTACTGGTGTCAAAGTTGAGGTCAAGGAGATCAGCAATTTCCGTGTAAATTTGGCCAATCTTTTTAACGGACAAAAGGATTTAGAAGATAGCACAAATGCTTTGTTTAATGAAAACTGGCGTGATTATTATGAGGTATTGCGCCAACCAATTGAGGAAACCGTGCAGTCAGTTTTATTGGATCGATTCGAGAAAATCTTCAAATACGTACCATCCACATATTTTGTTGCTGATTTACCCACTGCTGCAGAGTTTAATGGTTAAATTAAACTCAGAGCTATGTATTCCTAGTTAGCATATTTTAATGTATGTTTTTATTCCATACCTTAAGTTTATATTGTTATCCTTATTTATATTAATTAATTTATGTTTTATACACAAGACTTTTGTAGTAGGTTTGCACTGTAAGTTTTTAGTATTTTACAACTAAATATTATAAAAAGAAAATAAAGTTTGCAGTAAAGTTGTATGCAATTGTTTGTAATTGTTTTCAGCCAGATTTTAGGTTTTTCCTTTAACAAATATTAATATAACGAAGTATTTTGGTATTACTGTGCAACACAAAGTTTTTAATGAGATCTCGATTGCTCTTTTTGATTTATTTATCAGGTCTGGGATGCGAGTTATAATTCCTCTAAATTCCAGAATACGGACATATGGCATATGACACTCATCCAGGTAGTAGTGTAGTTCACTTTTGCCAACGGCATCTAGTAACTATAATCTGCTTCTTTAAGTTTCACCTTCTAACTTCTCCAATTGGATCATGACTTTCCGAGCTATCGTCTATTGAAAAAAATATATCACAACGCTATGTTAGGGACTAAATTAGAATAGATGATACCGCGGAAAGTAAAGATCCAATTTAAAAAAATATTAAGTTTGATGAGAAAATTTATGGCTACCCGATGCCATTGACAAAAGTGCACTACTCTACTCCCTGGATATGTACCATGTGTCTTAAACTAGCGTTTCTGCACCTTAAATCAAAAACTTACTCGGATTACAGACCTGTTAGAGAAAAACAGTTACCATATTCGAAATCAGCGTCAGCAAATTAACCAAAAATGTTATAGAGATCTCATTCAATAACTTGACATCACTGACTCTCAAAAGATCAGTTGCAACCAATAAAAAAAAACTGTAAAGCGAGAAATTATAGGAGAACTTTTAAAATTTCTCAATTTATTTCGATCGGAATCGGAATGAAATCAATTTTAATACTCTCTACGTTTCAATATTGAACACCACATCGGAACTGCGATTCAGTAAATCGGATTGAAATCTGTAGTCAATTTATTTATTGCAATAAAATTCGCAAAGCACTTTAAGATTGATTCCATTCCGGCTTCGATCGAAATCGGCATTGAGAACATGCCTGTATGATTTTACTTTAATTGAAATTCCATACTTAAATCGACAATTGTTTGTATTTTTATTGAACAAAAAAGTAATACATCAAATTAAAAACGTTCTGTCTCATTAATATCACTCAAACCAGCGTTGGGCGCAAAGTAACAAATGTAGCGAAGTATGACTCCAAACCTCAAACATCACACTGGTTTAACAGGTTCATTACTTCCTTCCATTCAAATAAAACTTTTAATCTGCCAAACTGAGATAGTTAGCACCTCCCATGTAAGCAAAAACTTGTGTATTAAAATTTTTTCAATAATAATAATAATACTCACAAAAAAAACTATTAAGTGTTTTGAAAATTTTGGTTGCACGCACTCTTGAAAGTGTTTAAATATGCTATACTGAAAGTGAACTCGGACTATCAGAATAGCATTTTAAACTTTTGCTTATATGGAAGGTGCCACGCTCTCTTGTCCGAAATGAAATAGTTTTTGCTCAGAGGTTGTACTTACTATCTCTAGTTTTGTATGGGTGGTCGTATCCGTTGTCCGATTGCGCTAATTTTCAATCATATGACCTAACTTTTACAATTAAGTTACTGTGCACAATTTAATTGATTTATCTTGACAGACACCCAGCCAGCCTGCCAGCCAGACAGCTTTATCGAGTCAGGAGGTGAAACTAATCAAGAATATATATACTTTTCCATACCTGCCACGCTTCCTTTTCTGCGTTACAAACGAAAGGACAAAGTGAATATGCACTGGGTGTAGGGTATAAAAAATGTTAGGTTCAACATTAAATTTTATCATAATTTGTAAATAATTATTTGCCGTCAAAATTTGTTTTTTTTTTTTTTTAGTTGAAAAGATTTTACAACGCTAATTTGTAAATCTGCACTTTTTATCTTTCAAAGTACGTATTGGATTGACGTGAATTACTGTACTAAATTTTTTTGCTTGTCAAAAGGTCGATAACTTTAATCTATAAAATTATGATTTACACAAATAATTGTCTTTTGAATAATGACTTTGAAATTAACAAATTCTGTGAGTTTTTTTATTTTATTTCTTATTAAATTTTCCTCAATGACGTCAAAAAAAGAGATCTTTAAGGCTTTAAAGATTTATAATGAAATCGGAATTTATGAGTTCAAGCTATTCATATTTTTATACCCTACACCCAGGGTATATTCACTTTGTCCTTCCGTTTGTAACGCAGAGAAGGAGGCGTGGCAGATATAGAAAAGTATATATATTCTTGATCAGCGTCACCTCCTGAGTCGATATAGCCATGTCCGTCTGTCTGGCTGGCTGGCTGGCTGGGTGGCTGGGTGGCTGGCTGGCTGGCTGGCTGGCTGGGTGGCTGGCTGGGTGGCTGGCTGGGTGGCTGGCTGGGTGGCTGGCTGTGTGTTGAAATACACTTTTTGGGAAAACTGAGCAAGATATTTCAATGATATTTGGTACACTGCCTCTGTCATCAAAGTTAGCTCGGGGGATTGAAAATGAGCGAAATCGGTCAACGGACACGCCTACCGCCCATACAAAAAATATATTCAAAATGCAATTTTAGGAGTATTTTTCACGACAATTCACCCAAAATACGCATAAATACTAAGAATTGTAAGAGCAAGCTTTAAAAAAAACCGAGCAAATTCGGACAAGAGGGCGGGGCACCTCCCATATAAGCAAAAGCTTCAAAACGCTATACTGAAAGCGTTTTATGAGATATTCTAACCAAATTTGACTTAGACACTAAGAATCATAAATGAAAGCTCTCCCAAAAATTGGGTGAAATCAGACAAGAGGGCGTGGCACCTCCCATATGAGCAAAAGCTTCAAAATGCTATACTGAAAGAGTTTTCTGAGATAACCCAACCAAACTTCACTCAAATACTACAGACTATAAATGCACGCTCTAAGCTAAAACTAGAGGAACTCGGATTAGAGGGCGTGGCACCTCCTATATATGCAAAAACGTCAAAACACTATGCTGAAAACGTTTTTCACTCAGAATTTAAAATCTATAAATGCAAGCTCTGAACAAAAACTGGGTGAACTCGGACAAGAGGGCGTAGCACCTCCCATATGAGCAAAATTTTAAAAATACTGCAGTGTAGGGTATTTAATGTTTGGCCAGGCCAAACTTTACACCCTTAATAGTTTTATCTGTCTTAGTCCATTTTGACGCTCTTCTGATGATGCCGCGAGTGTAACATGACCGTTCGTGCCCCTCCCTTCCCCTCTTTTTATACCCTACACCCAGGGTATATTCACTTTGTCCTTCCGTTTGTAACGCAGAGAAGGAGGCGTGACAGATATAGAAAAGTATACATATTCTTGATCAGCGTCACCTGCTGAGTCGATATAGCTATGTCAGTCTGTCTGGCTGGGTGGCTGGCTTGCTGGGTGGCTGGCTGTGTGTTGAAGTACACTTTTTGGGAAAACTGAGCAAGATAATTCAATGAAATTTGGTACACTGCCTTCGTCGTCAAAGATAGCTCGGGGGATTGAAAATGAGCAAAATCGGTCAACGGACACGCCTACCGCCCATACAAAAAATATCTTCAAAATGCAAATTTTGGAGTATTTTTCACAACAATGAAATTAAAATACACATCAATACTACGAATTGTAGACGCAAGTTCTAAAAAAACAAGGCGAATTTGGACAAGAGGGCGTGGCAACTCCCATATAAGCAAAAGCCTCAACATTTTTTGAGATATTCGAACCAAATTTGACTCAGCCATTAAGAATTATAAATGAAAGCTCTCAACAAAAATTGTGTGAAATCGGACAAGGGGGCGTGGCACCTCCCATATAAGCAAAAGTTTCAAAATACTGTACTGAAAGTGTTTTTTGAGATAGTCCAACCAAATTTCACTCAAATGCTAAAGGCTAGTTATCAATGCACGCTCTAAGCTAAAACTAGACGAACTCGAACAAGAGGGCGTGGCACCTCCTATAAAGCAAAAGCTTCAAAACGCTATACTGAAAACGTTTTTTGAGATAATCCAAACAAATTTCACTCAGACAATAAAAACTATAATTGCAAGCTCTGAACAAAAACTGGGTGAATTCGGACAAGAGGGAGTGGCACCGCCCTTAATAGCGAAATTTCCAAAATACTGCAGTGTAGGGTATTTAGTTTTTGGCCAGGCCAAAAGTTACACCCTTACTAGTTAAAATTTATTATGAATCTGAATCTGTCAAACACATCGAATATAATTCGTCTACAGAGGCTACAAAACAAATGTATGAGACAAGTGTTGAGAGTGGACAATTATTGAAGTAGTAACATTATGCTAAATACTTTATACCTATTAAGTGTCAACCAAATTATTGTATTTCGAACACTAATATTTATATTTAAAATAATTAGGGGACTCGGTCCCAAATATTTGACTTATAAAATTATTTTTAACTACCAATTGCGTAACAGAACACTAAGAAGTGCAAATGAAATCAGCTTAACAGATGCAACTAAATCGTGTAGCCAAAATTCGTTATTTTATAAGGGAATCAAATTATTTAATTCACTCCCAGTCGAAATAAAAAATCAAGAAACTGTCAATCAATTTCAGAAACTGTTAAAAATATATGTTAAACATAAATTCTAAGATAATAATGTAAATGCTGTTAAATGGATTAATCTAAATAAAATTATTATTATTATTATTATTAATTATTGGGTTGGAAAGTCTAATATCACTGGAAATTATTTCCAAAGCGAAAACCATTCTTAGTTATTTCCTATATGAAATTGTAGACCAATATTTTTCTGTACAAGTGACCATTAACGAGATATTTGCAAAAAACTAATTTTACCACCTTTGAGCCTGATTAACATTTTTTTTAGCTTTGTTTTCTGAAACACCAAAATAAAGCGACTCTAATTTCTATGTTCTCTAATAATTTCGATCAGAAGTCTCTTTAGAGCCTAATTTTATTGGGCTATTATGTAAAAATTAAAAATTTATGCTGAAAAAAAATAGTTTTTATTTTGTTGGCAAAAATGAAAAAAAAGATCTGTCTACATGTAACTCATATATTTTGGAGAGATTTGATCAAAAAGGCCAATAATTTGAATTCTTCACTTAGACACACACAATGCTTAATACTTATCGCAAAGGCGACGAGGCGATTTTTCCAAAGTTATGACAAGAAGAACTACCCAGCAGAAAATAAAACGATCACCTTCAGAAGTGGAGTAATCGTTGGATGTTCCGAAAAGTACTGAAAAAACGAACTATGTACTCCTTTTCGAATTGATTAAGAAGCTCAAAAACAATCTCGTTTGATTTCGGGATTATTTCAGTAACCGACTGCGCTCGTATTTTTATTTTCATTTCATAAATTTTCCGATCGAAGTTATAAAATGATGTTTTGTTCAGATTGCGCCTTCCAACCGAAGACATAAAATAATATTTTATAGCAAAGAAATTCAAAGACACCTATTCGTTTTCCATAGCCAAAAAGAAGAAACCCGATTCCCGACTGTTCCGATTACAACTTCTTGAAGAAGGCAACAAAGGAATGATACGATGAGCGGAGTGCTTAACAAAAGGAAAGTATTTTCTGATGTGGCAATGGAATGATTCGAACAACGAAAGGAATGTGCCAAATAAGTATGTTTGGATGATCAAACTTTCTGCTGGGTAAATAAAACTAGTAAGGGTGTAAATTTTGTCCTGGCCAAAAAATAAATACCCTACACTGCAGTATTTTGAAAAGTTTGCTTATATGGGAGGTGCCACGCCCTCTTGTCCGAGTACACCCAGTTTTTGTTCAGAGCTTGCATTTATAGTTTTTAGTGTCAGAGTGAAATTTAGTTGGACTATCTCAAAAAACTCTTTCAGTATAGCATTTTGAATCTTTTGCTTATATGGGAGGTGCCACGCCCCCTTGTCTGATTTCACCCAATTTTTGCTGAGAGCTTTCATTTATAATTCTTAGTGTCTGAGTCAAATTTGGTTCGAATATCTCAAAAAACGCTTTCAGTATAGCGTTTTGAAGCTTTTGCTTATATGGGAGGTGCCACGCCCGCTTGTCCGAATTCGCTCAAATTTTTATCAGAGCTTGCGCTTACAATTCGTAGTACTTATATGTATTGTGGTTGCATTGTCGTGAAAAATACTCCTAAAATTGCATTTTGAATATAATTTTTGTATGGGCGGTAGGCGTGTCCGTTGACCGATTTTGCTCATTTTCAATCCCCCGAGCTAACTTTGACGACGGAGGCAGTGTACCAAATTTCATTGAATTATCTTGCTCAGTTTTCCCAAAAAGTGTATTTCAACACACAGCCAGCCAGCCACCCAGCCAGCCAGCCAGCCAGCCAGCCACCCAGCCAGCCAGCCAGCCAGACAGACGGACATGGCTATATCGCCTCAGGAGGTGGCGCTGATCAAGAATATATATACTTTTCTATACCTGCCACGCCTCCTTCTCTGCGTTACAAACGGAAGGACAAAGTGAATATACCCTGGGTGTAGGGTATAAAAATGAGAAAATAATGATAAAATTCTCTTTCCAAAAGCCAAAACTTTTTTTTTCGCTATATCGCACATTTAAGTTGAAATATTTTCAGTGTATACAAAAGCAGATGGTTGTAATTTATTCATTCGTTCAACAAACAACCAATTTTGCATGCAAACTTGTAGGGTTTTTTAAAATTTAATAATTTTTTAAACACCCTATGAAATACTTTTGGCAAAGTTTTCATTTTATTCATTCGCGAAATTACTTATGTTTCCTGAAAATATGCAATATTATATTTAGAAAAATTTTTCTATTTAAACGCTTCTCATTTATTTCTACGAGTATTTTTTAATTGTCTTTAATGCTTTTTAAGTTCAAATTTCAAGAAATTCACAAAAATTTTACAGTTTGTAGTTCATAAGTGCAACCATCAGCATCAAAGTTTCAGCATTTTTTTGGTATTTACTTTAATACATCACTTTTGGATATTGACTAAAGGTTGGCACTTTTAAATTATGCAATTTTCTATTGTTTCATACGAAAAAAGCATCTTTTGAAAATGCCAAATTGTACAAATTGAAGAAGATCATTCTTTGCTACGCTTTGATCTTTTAAGCATAATCCAGCTAACAATGACAATATGTGTTATTGGTATTATATTTGAATGCCAGCGACACTTAATATTGAATAATCGTTTTTTCAGTGGCGTAGTTCAAGTCTAATTCCAGTGCCAAGAGCACAACATTCCTATCTGCGTCATTTCCAAAACCAGAAGCTTTAGTTAGGTTCATAATAAAACTTTAGAGAGTTTGTAATAATAAAATTCTTCTGAGCCAGAGGACTATAAAAGGACGGAATCTACAATTTCATAAAAGTTTGAGGAAGCTGTACTCCATACAGACAATATAGTGACAGCACCCGTTTAAAATAAATTTTACCTTACTATTAAAGTAAATTCAGAATTTTCGAATAGCATTACCGTAGGGGAGACTGGGGCACATTTTTTTTTTTTTTTTTTTTTTCATCATTTTATTTACAATCTATCGACTAGGAATTAGAAGCGAATTTGCCGAGTCTAGTAACAATCAAAAATAGTAAACTTGCACTTTAATTGTGCAATGCAAAGTTAAAAATCTAGATTTTTATAATACATCATTCAATACATATTAAACATTTCTTAAAGGTAAATCTAGGATATGATGCCTTTTCAGCAGCACTATTTCAATTGTATCATCCAACAGATTGATAGCAAGTAAGTTAGTATGATTACCAAGTCTTGCCAAGTATTTTTCAGAAACCAACCGGATCTCGTTCTTAACTGTTGATATATTCAGATCACTATGAATAGTATCATTTGAAACATACCATGGAGCGTTTAGAATAAGACGCAATGTTTTTGATTGAAACCTTTGTAAAATTTCAATATTTGAGTTACTGCACGTACCCCAAAGTTGGATCCCGTAAGTCCAGACATTTGACACTAAATTTTCAAAGACCTGTATCTTTGAAAATTATTGCACGGTCTTAACAAAACATTAATACATATATTTTTTTCATATAAATACAAATAATAACTATGTGTGTATGAATGAACGAAGACTTATTTTATATACATATAAGTTTGAGAAGTCGATGTCAAATACGTATTTAGTGCGTGAACGAGAAATTGAGGCTGGATTTGTTGGAGTTGCTAGTTTGAACTCAATTGCACTCATCAAAGTCAGGCAAACATCTTTCGCTTCCCGTTTTATAAAAAACCAATTTAATGATCAAACTCTTCTCAAATAACTGATCTTGTATGAAGTATAACTAATTACTTCTACATTTTCTCCCACATAAAAAAATGGAATTTTCGTCAAATTTCCCAAGGACATAACGTCCGACTTCTAAGTTGTCGTCATCTGTTACTTTATATTCAAAAAGTTCAGATTGAACCATCTCGTAGTTTTCTTCGTCAAAATTCAACGCGTCAGAGTTTTCTGATTCGGTATAAGTAATGTCTATGTCGCTTTCATCTTATGAAACCAATTCGAATCGGCGCATCTTTTTGTAAGCTTTGTTTTTCGGCTTTTTTCCTCTTTTGTTTGAATACTTCAAGGCCTTTTTAGCATTTTGTGATTTTTTTTTTTTTTTGGTTTTAGATTCTTGTGCACTACGCTTTTTCGCGGAGCTTGTAAGAATTCGCGAAGCTACACCCTTAGGTGTTGTATTTGGTGTGGTCAGGCGCTGTGTGGGTCGTAGAGCTTCAGGCGTAACAGATTAACATAAAATGTTAAATTAGATAAGACCCAGTTTGGTGGAAATTTCTTAAGTGTTGATTTTGGACAACACCATCGTCAAGATATCTGCAGCGCTTTCACATGATGGGACGTATTTCAAATCAATTTGATTATTATTAAAAACTTCGCATACATGATGAACTTTAATGTCAATATGTTTACTTCGGGAATTCATCCATCCAGATTTTCAAATTAAAATAAGTGGTAGAGGACCTAGAAAACATCTAAGTATTCAAAAATCTTGTATTGTAGAAAAAACAAAGGTAACATACATATCAAATCAAATGAAATGGATTCTGTGGCGGAAGTCGGGGTTTCTCGTTGGTTTCCGATATTAGAAATAGCGTATGTAACTTTTTTCAACGACTTCGCATCTGTTCGTCTTCATTTTGTAGTGGCATACCATATCTTTAAAATGATAAAACTAGAAAATCTTATAAAATACACAAACACATATGTCTGGATGAACGTCAAATGTGGGCAAAATTTGATCAGAATAATTTTTAAGCATTGAGTCGTAGAAACCGAACTATTATTCCAAATAAAGATTTGCATAATGCATTGATTTTTATGTATTTTATTTAGAAAATAAAGTAGGAAGCTTTTATTCGATCACCCGTGATGTCTATTGAGTCAAGTTCTTAGGCACATGCAGTAAAATATAGACGCCATTGACGTTAAGATTTTTGCAGCTGGGCTGGAAACCCAAAGTAATGGTCGAAGGCTATCAACCTTTATGAACTATCTTAGCCGCATGATCACAACAATTTGTTATATTTTGGAACATCTGAACAACAAATGCTTACGGCAAATTATGCATAACTAAACCACATAAGCAACATCGACCTGTGGAGTAACTCCAATCAGACTTTGGAATCTGTCATAAATGATATTGAATTCCTCAGAAGAGAGCAACTTTTAATAACCAAAAGAAAAATCCCGCTAGAAATCGCGTTGTTGAAGACACCGTGTAATAGTCGAATTTGATAGGAAAGATGGCACGCAAAAATTTAGAAGGACCTCATTTCACATTTTGAAGAATTGATCAAAAGAGAAGTAAAGAAAGAAATACCATAACTCTACCAAAATACTATCCCAACAAATGCTCTATGAACATGAATATTTTCAAAAATGAAGATTAGCAAAACAGAAAGGTCTGAGTGCACATAAGGCAATAGCCCTGCACATGACTTTAGTTGCCTATAGTTCGCAGTTAATTTTTAAAAACCAAAAGTCATGAATTGGACAACATTCCCTACTACGCCACTGCTTTGTTTATTTATTTAGAAAAACAAAAAATAAAAAAACATTTTCTTAGGAGTGTAACATAGTAATTATTGTGTGTAAATATTAAGTCACTAGTAAAACCTGATTAGAATTAGCACTTTTAAAGACCACAGCTCTTTAAAAGAATCCGAAAACATTTTTCGTTTATTTTGCTAAGAACATTCACAGAAAACACATCTACTCCAAGAGAATTTCTGACGCGATTTATATTAAAATGCAGTTTTTGTTGTTTCACTTGACAGTATTAATTACATTAAATGAAGTAACAAATGTTGATTACTACAGGGAGCAACGTAAGTAACAACATTTAACATTCACCTTAGGCAGCTTTTAATAATTTATTAAAAAAAAAAATACAAAATTACGAGTACTAATTGGTGTTACATTAAATAAAACTGAAAAATTAAAACATCGGCCAAAAGTTATTAAAAAATATTTTTGCGTATTTTGAAAATGATTACTTTTATAACGTCAACTTAACTTTTCTAGCAACATTTTTACCTTCATGTAAAATTTATGAACCGGGCTTTACGAAATGTTCGACAAACACTGTACAAAAGCTGATAGATCAGCTGGTGATAGGTTGGTAAATTGTACATGTATTGTTTTTTCCTAAAACCATTAAGATAAATTTCAATCAACTAAATGAAGGCATTCCTGAAATAACTCAACAATTTGGTCCCTTCGATCCAATGCATGTGAAGGACATCATTTTCAAACAGGATAACAATGAAGTGGCAACAATACGTGCTAATTTGACGGAGCTCATAGTGAAAGGATTCGCGCAAACGCGCATAAAAGAGAGCAAGTACGGATTTATATTCAAGAAAAATTTACATATTGTGATTGATTCGCATTTACGATGTGTGTGCTGCATATGAAGTTTAAGACTGTGCCTTAAAATGTTAACAATTTTTAACAAATTCACTTGAATTTATAGATCGGGTCAGTGTCTAAAGGTTATGTTTTTGATATTACTATAGTTTGACGAAACTCAAAATTTGGCCCTTCCTGTTAGGGGCAGTGCCAAAAAAACCAAAACCATTTTATAACCTATTTTGGAACTCAGTCTATCCAAATACATAGTGAATTT
The DNA here is from genome assembly GCA_951812925.1 of Calliopum simillimum. Classification (NCBI taxonomy): domain Eukaryota; kingdom Metazoa; phylum Arthropoda; class Insecta; order Diptera; family Lauxaniidae; genus Calliopum; species Calliopum simillimum. The sequence goes on from OX638368.1 coordinate 143,755,700, forward strand.
TAGAAGAATCAGTGCAGCAGTTTAGCCATGACAGCGTATTTCACTATTAGGGCTGTTATCATAAGCTTTAAAAAATCAAAACGTTCTTAGCATCATTCCTTACGGTTCCAGACTGCATGAAATTCAAAAAATTTCTAAGTAATTTCTTTGGATTTGAATATAACTCCAAACGAATTTCACAAAAATTGGTGGAGCCGTATTTTTCCCTTTAGGGGTTTTCCCACGCCTTCTTCAATGAAATATTGACTGTATTCCTCAAAATCGTGGAAATGTCTCGAAAACCTCGTATGCTCGTAATAGTTGTCAAAACCATTTTAACAGTTTTATAAGTTTTCGAGGTTTTTACACGTTTTAAGCAATACCTTAACTATCTTTTGTGAACTGTCCTTCTTTACTAGCTTTGCAACAAAAAAATATCAAGCGATTATGTTGTGTTTAAGGCAATTAAATATGGGATAAACCGGAAAAAACAATTTCGTTGGTAATGAAAATGCTAACGAACATACTAGGAAACTGATATAACTTCTGAAACCAATATTATAAAACCAAATACATTAATAAGAGCCAACATTGACTCTAAATGTATTTTGTGGGCCAATTTTGATGGTCAATATATTATATATTATATTATATATATATATGATATAAAAATTATCTCATTAGATAGGCAAAGTCTTAGAATTGAAATTGGTGTCACTACAGGGCAATATTTTATAAGCAGACACGCTTCTAGGAGATCATTGTAAAAATTGTAAAGATTCTGACGTCGAAGAGTTAATTTTTCATTTCTTGTATGAATGCCCAGCATTGGCTAACTGACGTCATAAGGTGCTCGAAAGTCACTTCTTCGACTCTCTTGAAAATATTGCTCAAACGAGTCCCAAATCCATTTTGGAGTTTATAAAAATTCTAAATGGCTCATAAAGGTTGACAACGAAGTTATATATCGGGTATACAATGGGATTGAACGCGGCCTAAGTTATGATGGCAACTGCCACCTCCCGCGCTATCCTAGCCTTACCTAGAGTGGTACAAATCTCAAAGGTGTCAAAATGCAAGGAGTTTACTGCTGAATTGTTTCTTTGGTATATTCTAGGGTATGATACAAATTTAAGACCTTAAGATGGAGATCAGGAGTTCGCATATTTTTTTTAAAGAAAGTCTTAGAAGAAAATTTTTCATTATGATTTTATTACGGTCCCCACTTGTAGCAAAGTTCAAAAGAAGAAACTAAAAAATGACATAAGACTTTTTGGTTGTGCAGGAACGTCTAGAGAAGAAAAAAAAATTTCACTTGCCCCCATTTTTTTATAGAAAATAAAGATTTTCATGCAATAAACTTTCCACATATAGTTCTGTCTGCAGCATACCTACTTTCATCTTCTAGTAGGGATCTCACTCAAAATTGATATTTTCGTATAATCGACTTATTTTTTATCCTTCACTTAAGGTGTATTCACTTTGTCCTTCCGTTTGAAGGAGGCGTGGCAGATATGGAAAAGTTATATAATCTTTATCAGCATCACCTCCTGAGTCGAGTCCATCTGTCTGTCTGTCCGTGGAGATAATCCTTCAAAGTTAGCTCGTAGAACGACATGAACGTGTTAACGAACACGCCTACCGTCCATACAAAAAAATATTTAAAATACAATAATAGGAGCATTATTTGCGATAAAGCAACCAAAATATACATACAAGCTCAGAAGAAAAACTATGTGAATTCAAACAAGAGGGTGTGATACATCCCATATAACCAAAGGTTTCAAAATTCTATACTGAATGCATTTTTTCAGATAATCCAACTAAATTTTACTTAAACACTAAACATAATAAATACAAGCTCTGGTCAGAAACTTGATTCAAACAAGAGTGCGTGGAAAATCCCCCAAAAACTCAAAGTTGTAATGGAAGTTTTGTTTGAAGTAATGCAAACAAATTTCACACAGATATGTGGAAAAGTAAGTGAAAGCTCTAAGCAAATACTAAGTAAATTCGGACAAGTTACATACACTCAAAGTTTTCAAAATGCCGTAATGGAAGTGTTATTTGAGTAAATGCAACCAAATTTCGCACATATATGTGGAATAGGTAGTGGAAGTTCTGAACTAAATCTAAGTAAATTCTTACAAGAGGGCGTGGCATATTAAATAAAAGCTTAAGGTAACACCATTACCAATATTTATATAAGTCCAATAGAGTACGTAAATCCTAAACAATCATTGAAACCAGACCCTGAAATAAACTTTTTTAAAAGTTTTTTTTTAAGTTTATTTAGACTAAAAACTTTTAAATCATCTAGATAAAAGTTTTTAAAAACTTTAAACTTTTTGAAATAAAAGTTTTAAAAAACTTTTATCCTTAAAGAGTTTTTTATAAAAGTTTTTTGAAAAAGTTTTTAAAAACTTTTATCCATAAAAGTTTTTACATAAAAGTTTTTTCAAAAACTTTTATATAAAAACTTCTAAGCAAGAAGTTTTTCATGAAAGTTTTTGATAAAATCTGTCACATAAAAGTTTTTTTTTGGGAAAAAAATACCTTGAAAAAAGCCCCTGTGTATAATAACGGCCCAATTTTGTAAAAAAATTTTATTGAACCAATCGATGGGGAAAGGTCGAAAATAGATTTTGGACATGACCAGGGGTGTCCCCGACCCCTCTAAGTGACCGATTTGGGCCCATTTTGGTGAAAAAATTTTATTGCACCAATCGATGGGAAAAGGTTGAAAATACATTTTGGACATGACAAGAGGAGTCCCCGACCCCTCTAAGTGACCGATTTGGGCCCATTTTGGTGAAAAATTTTTATTGCACCAATCGATGGGGAAAGGTCGAATATAGATTTTGGACATGACCAGGGGTGTCCCCGACCCCTCTAAGTGACCGATTTGGGCCTTTTTTGGTGAAAAAATTTTATTGCGCCAATCGATGGGAAAAGGTTGAAAATACATTTTGGACATGACAGGAGGAGTCCCTGACCCCTCTAAGTGACCGATTTGGGCCCATTTTGGTGAAAAAATTTTATTGCACCAATCGATGGGAAAAGGTTGAAAATGCATTTTAGACATGACAAGAGGAGTCCCCGACCCCTCTAAGTGACCGATTTGGGCCCATTTTGGTGAAAAATTTTTATTGCACCAATCGATGGGGAAAGGTCGAAAATAGATTTTGGACATGACCAGGGGTGTCCCCGACCCCTCTAAGTGACCGATTTGGGCCCATTTTGGTGAAAAAATTTTATTGTACCAATCGATGGGAAAAGGTTGAAAATACATTTTGGACATGACAAGAGGAGTCCCCGACCCCTCTAAGTGACCGATTTGGGCCCATTTTGGTGAAAAATTTTTATTGCACCAATCGATGGGGAAAGGTCGAAAATAGATTTTTGACATGACCAGGGGTGTCCCCGACCCCTCTAAGTGACCGATTTGGGCCTTTTTTGGTGAAAAAATTGTATTGCGCCAATCGATGGGGAAAGGTCGAAAATAGATTTTGGACATGACAAGAGGGGTCCCCGACCCCTCTAAGTGACCGATTTGGGCCCATTTTGGTGAAAAATTTTTATTGCACCAATCGATGGGGAAAGGTCCAAAATAGATTTTGGACATGACAAGGGGTGTCCCCGACCCCTCTAAGTGACCGATTTGGGCCCATTTTGGTGAAAAAATGTTATTGCACCAATCGATGGAGAAAAGTTGAAAATACATTTTGGACATGACCAAATGTAACTTTGGCTACTCTTGTGGCCGGTTATTGCCATATTTTTAAAATATCGTTAGTGGACATTCAAATGACAAAAAATAGAGCAAAACCTACTGCATCTAGCGCTGCTGTTGCTTTTGCTTTTATTTTTTGTTATTGAATATGTAAGCGCATTCTTATTTTCCTTCGCATGCAAGTTCGGTGAAATCTGAATTTGCAAGTGATCATAAGTAGAAAAACATTATGCACATACATATCGATACCTTAGAGCGCTATAGTCCTATCTCCATTTTTCCAATTGTTGGGAAATGCAAAAAGAAGATTTCAAACAGTGGTTACTTAGGATTGGCTACTATTTTGATATAACGATATATGCAATATTTTTACCTATAGTATATTTTAACATAATTTAATGTCTTTAACCAATTTTATTAATTTCTAACGAAATCCCAGCCAATTTATAGTATGACATTACTTTTGGCCTTATATAGAATTCCACTACTATTGAAATAAACGACGTATTTAGTACATTTTTTGAATTTTTTCCACTAAAATGTCGTAAAAAGTCATAAAACGCGTAGAAAACACGAAACAACGAATTTTAAAAAATTTTTTTTTTTTTGAATTTTTGGTTCCGACAAACAAGAGTGGAGCCTTGGGTGTAACCAAATTTGTTCTCTAAAATGTCGCAAAAAGTCATGAAACGCTAAGAAAACGCGAAAAAACGAAGATTTTTTTTTAAAAATGTGAAATATTTGAATATTCAGAGGAGATAGGACAGTAGCGCTCTTGAAAAAATTACAGTTTGGAGATAGGATTTTTTTAATTTTCGAATATTTTGGTGTTTTAGTGGTATTTTGACATCACACAGTTTTCCACACGTTAAAGAAGCCCACAATGTTGCCATAACTGCAAAAATCTCAAAATCGCAAAAAGTGGAGATAGGACTATAGCGCTCTAAGGTATCGATATATGTGCACCACATGTCGTTTGAGTAATATTTATTAATATGGAAATATAAAGTCTCATATCAATACTACCTGATGAAAAATTAATATAACTTAAAAAATAGAAGGCGTAGGATCCTGTAGTTAGTAAAAAACCAAATAAAATTATTTACTGAAAGTATTTAAGAAAAAAAAATTTAAACTTTATGGGTTAGTTTGTTTGTAATTTCACCTCAAACTTAAAATAGTGATTTCCCAAAAAAAAGTGAAATTGGCGTTTACGGCAAAGTAATACTCAGGCGACGATATGTGAGTATGTTTAAGGAAAATCCGTTACGGTTGGCGGCTAATGTCTAACCTTTAGATTTAGTGAGCTATTATTTAGTTTAACCTTTTTTGTAGGTAGCGTAATAAAGACATGTCTAAAAATTTCGCATTAAAATTCCTATTTACAATTTTGTTGCAGAAATATACATATGTCTACCACAAATAAGGTTGTAATTGTATTTTGCTATTGTCAGAAAGTTTGACAATATTCTCGAGGTATTCAGAAATATTATCTGCATAAGCTGCAAAAAAGGGTTGTGATTGTAATTGTATTCTAAAAGTGTTTTTTTTTAAATATTACCTGTTTGAAGTGTAATTTTTTTTTAGTTTTGCACTCACCCTTATAAAATGTTGATTATTTTTAAAAAATAATAGAACAAAAAGTTTCAGCCTATGTCGCAAAGTAAATTTTCTCTCACAATTGCTTACATTTCTTTATTAATTTAATAAATTTTAATTTAACTGAATGTTTGTTAGTAAAAACTAAAAAGTACTTTCAATATCACCTGTTTTTGAAAATTAAACTTTCAAAATTCTCACCCAGTTATTCACGGAAAGAAAAAAATGTTCTAAAATCTAGCTCAAATTGTTCTTAAATTAAATATTTAGAATCAAGCCCAATATTGCATAAAATCATCCTAAAATACGCCCAACTTGTTTGCAATTCAAGCTCAAATTTGCCCATTATTTGCTTAATTCAAGCTCTTTTGTGATTGTTTATCAAAAAATAAATTTCCATTTGTGTTTATTCTGTGTGTTTATGATTCTCAATATGACTATGTAATCTACTGCTTAAATAATTCCTGCTTGACAGTTATAATAGAGTAAATACTTCTGACATCCCATAATGGGATGTTACGTTGTACTGAGGTGTCTTGGGACATTTTGGTACATTGATTTTTGAAAATGAAATGACATTTCTTGCATTTGGCAAAAATGGTCATATTCATATTTTGATAAATAAGAAATATATTTATTTTTTTAAATAAGTACAAATGGGCTGCGTTAAGCACAAATGAGTTTAATAAATTTTTAATGAACAATCCCAAATTGAATTGAATTGAGCTCAAATGGGCATATTCACTTTTTTGATAAACAATCACATTATTACTTGATATCAAGAAAATAATGGACAAGCTCAAAATCACACCCAAAATTGATTGGTTTGGGATTGTTTTCAGCGCCAAATTCTCTCCGTGTTTAAAAAAGTATTTAGAGGGCAACATTTTTTAGAAAAGAATATGAAATTTAGACAGCCTTCGCACGAGGCAGAAAAAGTGTAAAATTTTATCGAGAAAAGGAAACGCTTTAAGCACGAGTATATTATCCTTCTTATTTATTTTATTTGTGGAAAGATCTTATTGCAAATAATTGTTTTCTTTTGTCAAACATTAATAAGTTATGTTAAATTTGGTTCAGAGAACTAAATCAGGTATATGCATACATAAATACCTACTTGTTACTATAAAAAGTTAATCCTTACTAACATCATAAAGTTTTAAGCAGAAATGGCTTTCATTAAGCTAGATGTGGTATTTCTTAACATAAAATTTGAACACATGTATAGGCTGACAAAAATAAAATCCAATAAAACAAAAATAATAAAATAACTTCAAAAATATTATAGCTTAAAATTAAATAAAAGTTTATAGCAAAAGATTTCAAACATAAAATTTAAAACAAAATTAAAAAAAAAAAACAGTTAAAATATTTTCACTAAGTGATGCCTTCTTATTTAAATTAAAATGCGGTGAGACTTCCAAATTTTAGTTCAAAAATTCAATTAATTAGAAATCTCAAAGCAAAAATAGGTAATACAAAAAAGTTTAAAAGCGAATTTATTTTAGAAATTCAGTAAATAACAAGTTTTTTTTATAAAATTTAAAACATGTCCAAAATCTATTTTCGACCTTTCCCATCGATTGGTGCAATAAAAATTTCTCACCAAAATGGGCCCAAATCAGTCACTTAGAGGGGTCGGGGACACCCCTGGTCATGTCCAAAATCTATTTTCGACCTTTCCCCATCGATTGGTGCAATAAAAATTTTTCACCAAAATGGGCCCAAATCGGTCACTTAGAGGGGTCGTGGACTCCTCTTGTCATGTCCAAAATGTATTTTCAACCTTTTCCCATCGATTGGTGCAATAAAATTTTTTCACCAAAATGGGCCCAAATCGGTCACTTAGAGGGGTCGGGGAGTCTTCTGGTCATGTCCAAAATGTATTTTCAACCTTACCCCATCGATTGGTGCAATAAAATTTTTTCACCAAAATGGGCCCAAATCGGTCACTTAGAGGGGTCGGGGTCACCCCTGGTCATGTCAAAAATCTATTTTCGACCTTTCCCCATCGATTGGTGCAATAAAAAATTTTCACCAAAATGGGCCCAAATCGGTCACTTAGAGGGGTCGGGGACTCCTCTGGTCATGTCCAAAATGTATTTTCAACCTTTCCCCATCGATTGGTGCAATAAAATTTTTTCACCAAAATGGGCCCAAATCGGTCATTTAGTGGGGTCGGGGACACCCCTGGTCATGTCCAAAATCTATTTTCGACCTTTCTCCATCGATTGGTGCAATAAAAATTTTGCACCAAAATGGGCCCAAATCGGTCACTTAGAGTGGTCGGGGACTCCTCTTGTCATGTCCAAAATCTATTTTCGACCTTTCCCCATCGATTGGTGCAATAAAATTTTTTCACCAAATGGGCCCAAATCGGTCATTTAGAGGGGTCGGGGACTCCTCTTGTCATGTCCAAAATCTATTTTCGACCTTTCCCCATCGATTGGTGCAGTAAAATTTTTTCACCGAAATGGGCTCAAAACGGTCGCATTTTATCTTTCAGCTCTATAGATAAGCCTGTAATTTGTAATACTTCAGTCACTGAATTTTTTTCATGGTATTTCTTTTTTTTGCCATGTTTTTTTCCAGAAAAAAAACTTTTATGTGAGAAGTTTTTTGAAAAACTTTTATCAAAAACTTTTAAAAATAAAAGTTTTTAAAAACTTTTTCAAAAAACTTTTATACAAAAACTTTTATGGATAAAAGTTTTTAAAAACTTTTACAAAAAACTTTTATTTTTAAAAGTTTTTTTTAAAAGTTTTTTGAAAAAGTTTTTTGAAAAAGTTTTTAAAAACTTTTAAAAATAAAAGTTTTTATAAACTTTCATACAATAAAAGTTTTCAAAAACTTGCATTTGCAAAACTTTTTGAATAAAAGTTTAAAAGTTTCAAGGTCTGATTGAAACAGATATCCTTACTAATGAACTCTTTTATTAAGAAACTTATTCATTAGAAGTTTGAGCAAAATTAATGACGAAATCTTATAGTAAGCTTTCTTTGATAAAGACTAAAATATCTGGGATGATTTTCTTTTTTTGAGCACTTTATACATTTAATAAGAATCCTATATGCGCAGTAAATTACGTGATTACGAACGTAATTGACTTCAATACACAAAAAGAATTTAAATTACAACTACAGAGTCAGCAAAAAGGATTTCAGTTGGATGACCAAAATATTTTTACCTCAAATGCGTATGGATGGCAACTATCAAATGGAGGGACGCATTCTACTAATACCGCTCAAGGGTACAGGGAAATTTTTCATAGAAATTGGTAATACAAATAAGTGGCGATATGACACCACATAATTACAGGTTGTGTAATCACTCACTCACTTGGTATTGCTTGCAGAAAATCTGGATATTTTGCTGTACACAAAGACCAAACTCTACGAGAGGGGCGGCTTTACGTTCGACAACGTGACTAGCGTACGTGTCACATTGAATATGACGCGCGTACGTACGCAATTTGACAACTTGTTCAATGGCAACAGCAAGGAAGTGGAGCGTAGCACCAATGAATTTTTCAATAAGAATTGGCGTGATTTCTATGAAGCTTTAAAGCCCATCATTGTTGAGACTGTGGAGGGTATTTTATTTGATTTGATGCATAAAGTGTTCAATTTGATTCCAGCGAATTTTTTTGTCGAGGACATACCGACCTCCAAGCAATTGTACGATAAAGAAAAAAACTTTGACCATTCAGTTACCTTTTTATATTAAATATGTCGCGTCAATTTTCATTTAAATATTGAACTTTATGTTATAAATTTTAATTGCATGCAATTAAAAAATGTACAGAGCAATAAAAGTATGAATAACAAGAAGCGATGTAAATTTTTGTAATAAAACTATTTTTAAAAAGAACTTGTTTTTTAATACATTATGTACATACTTAGATGTTTATAAAAATTATTTTTTTATCTATTTCACTGTGATTTTAGAGAGTTTATAGTACATCCATTTACAACTCTATTTTTTTTTCTCGAATTTTATGTCCGATTTTGGGGTGCTAGTAACTCTCCAATTACATTTACCATTTAATGAACAGAAATTACAATACTTTTTTTCAGGCATATCGCTTACTTCCAGGAAAATTTGGTTTGCCAGACTTCAACAAAGCTATTTTCATTGTGTTGATATATTTCTATGCTTTGGCCTGCGTGTCCTTCTTGACTTATCAGATACAGTTAACCGAAAATCATCTCTCTGCATCAATTTGAACATCTTGGAAACAAAAACATGTATTCCATGAAATAGAATTATTTTTCTCTAATGCCTCTTTGCAAATGAAAATAAATCTTAGCGCTGAAGGATATATGGTACATTAGACTGGTTCAGATTAATTTGCTCGGAATTTCGTTCCACAGGCATAAAAAGTTTAATTTGGATGCAAATCAGCACCATGTAAAATTAAGTCCATAATTTAGTCGATAAACTCGAATCTGCAATTTCATAAGTTTAGTAGTATTGAAGATATTGGGCATTCAAAATAAAATAAAAAAAAAATTCTACCTAAGTTATTTCTCAAAAAATACTGAACTTACGGAGAAAAAGCGTCACTGGATAAAGCTGAGGAGTGACTGAATTCACCATACACTTAGAAGCTATTCAAAAAGCTTACTTTCTACTGTTCAACGCAATTTCCTTTTCGATTTTTCAAAAATAATTGATACTTTTCAACATAAGAATCCTTAAAATATTTATATGTAGACCAATTCTAAATATTCTCGAGAAATTTATTTTCCACTGATTTTATTTTTCTCGAGAAAAAAATACTCCCATTCTGAATTCCCACACAGAGAAAAAAAAATAAGTAGTACATGCTATTTTATTTCACATATGTAAATTTTACCAGAATTTCAAGTCAGAATAGTGACAACTCCCCACTGAAGTAAATTTCACCTTACTGTTTTAATCAATTCAGAATGTATGCTCTCTAGTAATTTTTTTTTTTTTAAATTGCCTTGATATTTACCGTACTGTAAAAAAAACGTATTGACCACACTAGGGTTCAATCTCTGGCTCGTCCGTATGATAGGTAAATACATATCCTCTGCGCTACTGGGGCATATGATGAAAACGTAGAAAATTTGTATATAAAGAAAAAATCTGACCAAAAATAGATATTTTTACTAGAATTTTAGAGTCAGAATGATTAAAAATGTTTATGATATTTACCTAAAGTAAATTTCAAACACAAAAATTAAAATAAATTAAAAATGGTTACACATTTTTTCGGCTGAAAGTATAATTTTCTCTACATAAAGTCAAATGTAGGCAATTTGGAGAAAATATTACTTAATTGTATCACTATATTTTATTTGTAGATATTACTTTACGGAACCATCAAATAGTTCATGCGTAAGGTAATTTATGTTTGAAATTACGTGTTAACTACTATAATCTGTTTACTACCCGAGTGGATTAAAACTGAGGACACGGATTTTTCTCCATGCAAAAAAAAGCATTTTTCTCTCAAAAATGCGAAAGAGAATTTCGAATTTTCAAAAAAGTATTTTGCAACATCAGGCTTCATTATAATGTTAATAAAGCTGTCATTAACCTGTTTCTATATTGCATTCCTGAAATTGTAGCTTTTTTGATCAATCATGCGAACGACGCAAATAGGATATTTTATTCCCACATAAATTGTATGGGATAGACAACAAGAAAATAAACTACAGTTTAATACGCTTGTAGATTTTTGCATTGAGCTATTGAGGGTATTCCTTAAAACGTGTAAATGTGTAAATGCCTCGTAATAGCTGTCAAAATCAATACGAAATTTGACAATTTTTTCCGGCTTTTGAAACAAAAAGACTTTTGCAATATCTGTGGCCTGAGGTCGAATTTTTTTTCTGTCTATGCCCATGTCTCTAGCTTTAAGCCCCAAATAATGGCTTTAGGTGAGACCCAGGTGTGTGCGGATGCAGATCCGCTTGATTTTCATATACCTGGGTATCACTTATTGCCATTGTTCTCCGCCCATATGGGTCTCGCCATATACATTCGCAGCGATGTTGCGTACCAGTGCCAGCAGCAGTTTAACACGACGGACGCCGAATTTAGCTCCATGTGGGTTAAGTTCAAAGTCCAGTCGCACATCCTGCATTTTTGCTTCATTTATAGAAGCCCGAATTTAGGGAGGAATCCCACTTTTGATAAAGTGGACTTCCTCTCTGACTCGATTTCCCAAATTTTGGAGTCGTACCCGGACAGTGAAATCGTTGTTGCTGGAGATTTCAATGTCCATAACTCTAATTGGCTGCGCCATTCCAGTCGTACAACTCCTGAAGGCCGTTATATTGAGCTCTTTGCCGAGTTAAACCAACTTACTCAACTAGTGAATGACCCCACATATATTCCTCGTGTTGGGGGGCATAACCTTAGTATTCTAGACCTTTTTCTGACGTCGCATCATGAGAAATATGATGTGTCTGTCTTTGCACCTCTTGGTAATTCGGACCATTGTACCATTTCCGCTGCTTTTTCATATTCTAGTTTACTCCCTGTTTCGCCCGAATCCCCGAAGCGGATGGTATGGCTTTATGATAAAGCGAATTGGGATGCGTTAAATAATTTTTATCGTAATTTCAATTGGAAATTGTGTTTCGCTGACAGAAACATAAATGCCGCGGCTTTAATGGTGCAGGAAATTATTTTATTGGGTATGAGGTCCTTCATACCCAATAAAAAAGTTTGCCTTAAACCTAAGGACCATTCTTGGTTTAATGAGACTTGCAGGATTGCAGTCAGGTCCAAAGAGGAAGCATTCCAGAATTGGCGTTTTAACAGGAACGCCGATACTGAAATTCTTCGTAATGAGGCTAGAAATCGCTGTAATGCCACGATTCAGCGCGAAAAGCATCTTCACGAGCTTGACATCCGCAAAAGAATCCTTTTACTACCGAAAGGTAGTAAAAACTTTTGGTCGTTTGTTAAGAGAGTGAAGAATCAGTCTTCATCGTCTATTCCAACTCTCTTAATGAACGACCAAATCTTCACTGATCCCGTTGATAAAGCTAATCTCTTGGCAAGCATCTTTTCTAAGAATGCTACACTCCCAGATAGCAATCAACCACCGCCCAACATCGAGAGAAAGTCTTCGGCTATGCCAAGGATCCACTTTCGAACTAGGGCAGTGAAAAGGGTCCTTGCTAATCTCAATATTAACAAAGCGTCAGGGCCGGATGGCATATCAGCCCATGTGTTGAAAAAGTGTGCATCAACACTGGCTCGTCCATTACGGAATCTATTTAGCATTTCCTACACTTGTGGTGAATTTCCATCATGTTGGAAGATTGCTAATGTTCAACCAGTTCCCAAAAAAGGCGAGGCTACGAACCCTAATAATTATCGGCCCATTGCAATATGCTCAGCGCTTTCCAAAATTATGGAAAGTGTTATAAACTTTCACTTTATGAATTATCTAGAGCGCAACGAATTACTTAATGATCGCCAATATGGCTTCAGGAGAGCTCGCTCTACTGGTGACTTAATGGCGTTCGTCACTGAAAGGTGGAACCAATGTGTCCACCTTCTTGGTGAAAGTATGGTTGTTGCTCTGGATATTTCTAAAGCTTTTGATCGTGTGTGGCATAGCGCCCTCGTAACAAAACTTATTGCATATGGCGTCGGTGATTCCTTCGCTCGTTGGATAACGAGCTTTTGCAGTGGCCGTTCTATACGTGTTGTCGTAGACGGTTTCATATCTAATGAATACTCCATTAACGCTGGAGTTCCTCAGGGTTCGGTCCTATCCCCGTCTCTTTTTCTTGTTTTCATCGATGACCTTCTGTCATCGACCATTAATCCAATCCACTCCTTTGCAGATGACAGCAGTATTTGTCATTCATATTGCTTCAAAAAGCGTCCAAGCTCTGAGGAGATTGAGAGAAAAAGGCGGTATATGAATGACACTCTCACAAATGACCTCAAAACAATCTCCGAGTGGGGTCGAGCTAATCGGGTCGAATTCAACGCTAGCAAAACCCAATGCTGTCTGTTGTCTCACAGACGAGTGGATTGTCCCCCTCCACCCCTCAATATGGCCGGCGTAGATATTCTGAGATCAGCAACTCTTGACGTTCTGGGCATATCAATTCAAGCTGATCTGAGGTGGACAGATCATGTATTCGATGTGTCGAAAGAAGCGGCCAAGTGCTTAGGTTATCTTAAACGGTGTAAGAAATACTTCACTCCTGTTGATCTTCGGACTGTCTATTTCGCCTATATTAGACCTAAGCTAGAGTACAATTCGCACATCTGGGCCGGGGCTCCAAAAACTACTTTGGAGCTGATAGACAGAGTTCAACGTCGTGCGATGAAGTTAATTGGGGATGCGGTTGTTGTATCTTCTATTGACTCTCTTGAACACCGTCGTAACGTTGGGTGTGTTACCCTTTTTTATAGATATTATCATGGGATGTGCTCAAGAGAAATTTATGGGCTGGTTCCGTCAGTTCGTATATTTTCTCGCAGCACTCGGGCGTCTCATCAGGCCCATTCCTATTGCGTTGCAACGGTGTTTAACAGAACATCGCACTATCGTGATAATTCGTTCTTTGGTCGGACGATCAAGTTGTGGAATAATCTTCCTGCGAACGTTTTTCCCGACAGCTGTGACATCAGTAGATTCAAGAAAAATGTTCATCAACACTACTCCTCTTTTCCCCCATCCCTCTAACCCATTTCCTTTTCTGCAAATCAACACGGTGCATTGCATTTATAGGGGCTATCCCCTGAGCGTTGGTTTAAGTATAAAAAAAAAAAAAAAAAAAAAATCAGTGGTCTAGGTTGTCTACACAGTGCTTACAACTCATCCCACAAATTAAAACTCATGGTAAATGAGTAATGCTGCAATTAATTAAAACAAAATACAAAACTTAAAAATATGTGATACAAAACAATAACATGATTTGTTGGAAATATTTATGATTTTTTTTAAACTTTCTCTTGGTGTACCTAGGAAATATGACATTTATTAATATCTAGTTTATTCGTTGTTAATAGATAGGTATTATTAACAATTTTAATAACAATCTTAATATGATGAATATACTACTTTTCTATGAATCAGCTAAGACCAGTTTTGTTGTTTTAATCATAAATACTTACGTATAACAAGCTGCATTTCTCATTTATAGAATTAGTATATGTAAGGAAGTACATTTAAAATTAGTCTATACGTTTGTAGATTGTGATGCTAACTGATATAAAACGTGGGAATACTATTCAAGATCACATCGAGCAAGTTGATAAAAAGGTCGCTGTAATATTGATTTCTCTAACATACTCTTCGAGTTTTTCATTTGGAACGTATCGGTGGAGCATAGATCTTATAAAATACAATTTATGTATATAATTTAAAATTTTCCAACAAAAGTTAAAGAATATCATCTGACATGGAAAAGTTGCTGTTCAGTTTGTTTCGTGTATTACGAATTTGTGTTTTTATTACTTTAATGAGCCCAATTCAAGTGAACTGTGTTGAATATCTGACCGAACAACGTGAGTTCAAGCGCTTAGTAAAAGTGAAAAACAAAAATATCTTTAGTTAAATCTTCATTTTGTTTATTTTCTTGGAAAAAGCTTAATAAATTCTTATAAATATTACATCAAGATATTACTTTCAAAACATAAGTCGGTTATTCCGAATGAGCTAGCAAAATTTTGTTTGAACATTGTTTTGTTTGATTTCTCGAAATTAATTTTATTTTTAACTTCCAAAATATCAAATATTTTTGACAAAAATTAGACGTGACATTTAAATATACACAATTGCTAGAATGTGTTGAAAACTATAACTTTTTGTTTGAACTAACCTGTGTCTTAATCATTTTGCAATTTGATACTTTAAACTTTTAAAAACCATTTAAAACATGTAAATGACATATTTGCAAACTTAATTACAACCGTTTAAAAAATACCTCAATTGTAATAATTAAATAATTAAATGATAACTGTGTTTATGAATATGCATTTGAAAATTATACTAATTTTCTGAACTTTAAACATTAAATTGGAAGAATCGATATTCTATGCAATAATTCATCTCCGAAAATTATTACAATTGACAAATGAAATAAATTCTTTTTATTTTATACCAAATAAGTAGGGTTTTTTTATCAAAATTTGAATCATATTTAATAAGATTTGATGAAAGCATACAAATGTATAACCATTTTTTTTTTTATTTTGTTGGATCTTTCTTATGTAGAAAATAACAATAAGTATTATTTCAAATCTTACGGTTAACATTTGGAAATATTTTATACCATTCTTGGAATATTATGGAGTTAATCAAATCTTATTTTTTTAAGGGTTGAATATATGAATATGAGCTTTTAGGTCTTAATATAAAAGTACCTGGAGACCGATCCGTGCTCGTTCAACAATCTGGTTTTATTATTTGGGTCGATGTTTTTTATTCGTAGCTATTTTTTGTTATGAAACTTGTACCTTTTCACCTCTAATAGTCATGCTTTCAAAATGATAAATACGCCGATAAAAATAATAATAAGAAAGAACTCGGAAAGAATCGAATGGTATAGAAAATATAAAAAACTCAAATAGAATGCCCTAAAATATTTCGTCTTTTGTATGGGGGCTGAAATATCTTATCTTCAAAGGATCAAAACTCGAAAAATAAGAGTCCTATTGGAAAAATCTGAAAGAATATTTTGATAAGAAAGAGTGCGGCTATTCGATGCTATTAATAAAAAAGAATTTCACTTTTTTTTTGTAGGTTCGCTATGAGACTGAACAAAGCGTTTTCTTCAATATCAAGCAAGAATATTTCAAAATCCTGCAGGTATAATGACAGTTCTGCTGATGAAGAGCGATTCAGCGTCAAAAAGTACATAAAACTGCACCGAATTTCATCAAAATATGTTGTACCATTTGCGAGAAATAGCAGTTGATGTGTATTTCTTGTATGGGAGGTTCCACGCGTACCGGCGATATTTTGCGGTGCCACGCCCTTCAACGAATTTTCCCAACACAACGACATATCACATATTAATCCTCGTTTGCAGTGGTAACATCTCATAAATTTTCATAAAAATTGTTGGAGTCGTTTTCGAGTAATATTGAATCAAAATTTTCAATGGTTAAAAAGAGGGCGTGGTACTTCGTCAATACCGCCCACTTTTCGGTTATTACAAGGCATTTATAAGCAATACCTACACACCAAATTTCATTAAAATATCTTGTAACATTTGCGAGAAATAGCATTTAACGTATTTTGCTTGTATGGGAGGTTCCACGCGCAACGGCGATATTTCGTCCACTTTCATAACAGAGATGTCTTTTAGCAATTCCGTACCTCACAGTTAATTTCAGAATGTTTGCTTTATTAGTTTTCTTTTTATACCGTTTTATATTTTTG
This sequence comes from Calliopum simillimum, assembly GCA_951812925.1. Lineage (NCBI taxonomy): Eukaryota > Metazoa > Arthropoda > Insecta > Diptera > Lauxaniidae > Calliopum > Calliopum simillimum. Next base: position 143,772,406 of record OX638368.1, read on the forward strand.
TGGGCGGTGCCACGCCCTTCAACGAGTTTTTCCAATATAACGGCGTATTACATATTAATCCTTGTTTACAGAGGTAAAAACTCCTAAATTTTCATTAAAATTGTTGGAGTCGTTTTCGAGTAATATTGAATCAAAATTTTCAAGGGCTGAAAAGTGGGCGTGGCACTTCTTCGATCCCGCCCACTTTTTGTTTGTTACAAGGTATTATTAAGCAGTATCCGCTCCCCAAATTTTATTCAAATACCTTGCATGGTTTGCGAGTTATGACTAAATCAAATTTAAAATTTAGGGCAGTGCCACGCCCTCTGGTGAGCATTTGGAGTTCAAACCTAGCTCATTCTTCATTGTATGCTAATATCTAACACTATTTCAAGTTTCATTGAAATCGCTGTAGCCGTTTTCGAGAAAAAAATATTGAGTACAAAAAAACAAACAAACAAACAAAAAAACATACAATTTTAGCTCGTATAAGAAGAGAAGATAAAGCAGTGGTAGTTTTAAACATATTCAAATATTCAATTCATAAAGGTCGTTAAAATCAACAATATTTTAAGAATTTTTAAGCTTAAGTTAAGTTATTATTGTAACAAATTGTTTTTTTTATTTTTTAACAAAAGTGCAGACAAAATCCTTTCCAGACAAAAAAAAAAATAAATTAAAATAATTCGTTTAAAAATGATCGTTTGAAATTTCTATGGCCCAAACTGAGTGAACTCTTAAGCAACTTTTTTTTTTCATAAATGTCTACTGGCAAGAAAAAATTTTAATCAAATCGTCGAGAACTCCAAGAAAAAGTGTCAATTACTTACTCGTGAATTACTTACTGAATAAAGAAAAGTTTTTAATACAAGTTCGACGACTGATTTTTGAAAAAAGGTCGTAAAACGGTGCATTAGAAAAAAACACAACAAACCAAAACTTTAATAGTTATTTTCGATGTACTAGCCAACGCTGAATCTGCATTTGGTATCAGAATTACTCCAACGCTTATGGGTTTTGGGATTTTATAACCCAAAAGTTTAAAAAACCGGTTTTTTTAGGTAATATATTCAAATTCGGATTTTGACTTAAAAGACTATGTGACATGTACGAAAATAGTGATGATATCATGCATGATATCGGCCTTAGCTCTGTGAGCTTTTACCCGAATCAAACACACGCCGAAAATTATTTTTTTGAGTGCCAAACACGATGTGATATGTGAGAACCCAGAACTTTTTTTTCGTGTAATTTATGAAATTCATTTACATTTTATAATTCTAAAAATAAAAATTTGAAGAATGGACAATATTCAACCCTTTAACATACCACTTATTTGTAAACATCAATTATGTGACTCATATAAAGTTATATTAAAGCCATTAAATAGGTTTTTATTAAATTCATTAAACTTCGTTAATTAAGAAGTGTGATTTTATTTAAATTCTTTTGATTTAGTTAATGAAATTTTCAAGAACTCAAAGTAGTAATGATGACAGTAGAAATTAAAAGAAAAACTAACTACGCTTAGAGATTAATAATCGAGTTTGCTAAAACTGAAAGTCCAAACATGTTCTTTGGATTTGAAGATACTTGACCAATAATTAAACCTTGCTTCTATTCCACCCCATTTTTTGAGTTAACATGATTTTGAAAGAATGTTCCAAAATTATGACTAGACAAGTTCTGCGGCTGAATTTGGGCTCTTCATCAGAAGATCTATAAACGTTAGAAGTTATAACTTTCCTTGGTAAGGTTAAGATTCATGATCACAATGCCATTTGCCATATACAAATGGATTGTTGTGAAGAAACAATATTTTCCCCAGGAAAGCGCGAAAGGTCGAATTTTCGCTTTTTCAACATATTTTTTTAGCATACCTTTTTATGATTATAAATACTTAAAAGTTTAATGAAAATTTGTTCTTTTTTAGCATTATATCTACCGCCATGCAAAATATATCAAGCTGGTTTTACAAATTGCTCTACTCATAGCGTTCAACAGTTAATGGACCAAGTAGTAAAAGGTTAATAATATTTGAAAATAATAATTTGCTTGCGTTGCCACATTCAGTAACAAAAAATTGATTTCTTTAGGTATACCAGAAATTACCGAAGCATTTGGTTCAGTAGATCCCATAATGCTTGACAAGGTAGTATTCAAACAGGACAACAACGACGTTGCTACTATAAGAGCAAACTTGACAGATTTGGTCATAAAAGGATTCAACAAAATGAAGATCAAAGAGAGCAGGTAAACTTCATTTTTAGCTTTATACTTATTTAGACATATATTTTGAATTTATTACTAAATATTATCTCTTAGAGTCAGTAAAAAGGATTTCAGTTGGGAGACTAAAATATTTGTTCCTCGCTTGCGTATTGATGCAAACTACAAAATGGCTGGAAAAATTCTGCTGATTCCTTTAAAAGGATCTGGCAAAATGTTTATCGATATCGGTATGAAAAATGCTAGACAGACGAGAATATTAACTCTTTTTTAAAAAATCTCATCTTTTTTATGTATAGAAAACTTGGATATTTTAATGCACACAAAAACAAAACTTTATGAAAAAGGCGGATTCACCTTTTATAACGTGACACAGGTCCAAGTTGATTTAGCACTAACTGGTGTTAAAACCCGATTCGATAACATCTTTAACGGCAACAGCAAAGAGGTGGAACAAAGCACAAATGAATTTTTCAATGAAAATTGGCGTGATTTCTTTGAAGCATTGCGACCACTCATCACCGAAACTGTAGAGCGCATTTTACTTAAATTACTGCAAACTACATTCCACTTTATACCAGCAAATTTCTTGGTAGAAGATATTCCCACATCTGAGCAGTTGTATGCGAAAACGAAGAGGCATTAGGGAGAGGGTACCGCAAATACCAAAATAATGAAACCCCAAGTTAAGTAATTGATATTCACACGAAGACATGATTACGTGAATTGATTTATGTAGTTTAAGCAAATAAAGAACATGCGAAAATAAAAATGTAAATAATTAAATTTTGCTTATTTTTAGCTTTAAGATGGTAAGTCGTAAAATCTTAACATGTTTTCGAATTTTAAAAAATAAATAAATGTTTTTTATGGACAAATTTTTTTGGAGCTGTTAGAACGGAAACAATTTTATTGCTTAAGATATTAAATGTTTTTTTAATAACATTTTATTGCTTTTTTTGTTGTTGGAAGAATGAATTTGGTTTTTTTAGGTAAATGCAGTTAAAAACCAGAAAAATTATACGGTTAAATACAATACTAGACCAGTGGCGGATCCAAGGGGTGGGGGGGCGATGGGGGCGATCGGGGTCCCCTCTCAAACCAAGTGATTACATTTTTTTTTTTAATTATATATATTAGAGTGGTCCAAATTTTGTATGGAAAAACCAAAAGTGTTAAAAAGTCAAGGTGCGCGCGACTTTTCTGATTCCTTGGATCCTGCTGATTACAAAAAGTGCTTTGGAACCATTGCGTTTAGATATTCCGCAACGAGCTTAAAGGTACTTTTTTAGGAATTTTTTAGTTTTTGAGCACTTTTTTTAATTTAAACGCTATATCTTTTTAACCAGATAAGGTATTTGCAAAAATTAAATTGCATTTCTGTAAGAATATTTTGAGTCAAATTCTGCATCAATAATAATAAATCTAGTCTTTCCCAATTTTTTTTAGCAGCACTTTAAACTTCAAAATTTGTTAATTTTTTGATGTGTTTGCACATTCAAGGACCGATTTTTTTCTTATTTTGCTCTAGCAAATTTTTTTTTATATTATTATTTTTTTATGCATTAATTTATCTATCAACTGATTCCAACCGTAAAATATAATCAAATTTGGCAAAAAAAAAAAAAAACTTTGAGTTTAAAATTTTCATGGTGAAATAGAAACAAAAGTAGTCATTTGCGATGTATGTGTTCATGAAAATTCTAAATCCGGTCTCAGAATTGCTCTATCCCATACGGTTTTAGAGATATCCTAACCTAAAAATGCAAAAAACACCGTTTTTGCTATTTTTGAAGCTGTTATATCACAACATGGTAACTTTCAGCCCGGTATGGAAGTAAAAAGTGACAGCCTTTGTCTTTAAAACCCAATTTAAACTGGATCGATATTTCTTTGTTCCTCCGAAATATCGTAAGCAGAAATAACAAAAAAACGTGTTTTTTGCACTTTTTCAACTTTTTAGGTTAGGATAACTCAGAGGATAAAAAGATATCGGTATAATTTAAATTGAATTTTAAAGAATCAGACTGGCACTTTTAACCACTATACCACTTGACTTGTAATATCGCTTTAAAAAGAACAAAAACGGTGTTATGTAAAAATATCTCCTTAACCGTACAAGATACAGCAATTTTAAGACCAAATTCGGAATTAGCATCAACAAATACATCCAAAATGACTATTTTAGTTTCTTTTTGATTTATTTATTTTTTTAGTTTCCTTAAAAAATCTATGAAAACTATCTGTTAACCTATTTTGCCAAAAATAACATGAAGTGCCAAGGTTTCGATATTGCGAAGAATGTTGTTTTACTCAGAAGATTAGGAACTAATGAATTTATAAGAAAAAAGTGGTACCTTACGTCATCCCATTAAGATATCTTATTTCAATGCCTTGAAAACATTAAAATGATTTTTTTTTTTAATTGAATATAATTATACTTAATTGTTTTTAGTGAGTAAAACTGTTACTAAAAGCTTAGTTGTTGAAGTTATTTTAAAGACAAATTAATGCATAAAATATAAAAATTTTAAAAAAAATTTGCTAGAGCAAAATAAGAAAAAAGTCGGTTCTTGAATGTGCGAACACCTCAAAAAATTAACAAATTTTGAAGTTTAAAGTGCTGCTAAAAAAAATTGGGAAAGACTAGATTTATTATTATTAATGCAGAATTCTTAGAAAAATGCAATTTAATTTTTGCAAATACCTTATCTGGTTAAAAAGATATAGCGTTTAAATCAAAAAAAGTACTCAAAAACTCAAAAATTTCTAAAAAAGTACCTTCAAGCTCGTTGCGGAATATCTAAACGCAATATAGCCATGATTGGCTCTGCCGTTCTGTGGAAATCACGTTTATGGAAAAGCAAAACAAAATTATTTCGTAAAAATTTCTATTCTGGTTACAAGGACGTAGCCAGGGTTTTGCTTCAGGGTGGTTATTGTAAAAATCTTAATAATGATCTGTTTAAATTAGACTGCTCCTTTCTTTCTCCTTACTATGTTTATACATACTCAGTTAAATGTGTTATAGTTTTTGAATATATTTTTTTCTAACTCGTTTAAGACTTTTGACAGAAAACCCGGCTTTCTTCAGCGATAAAAAAGTAAATTTTCGCTAGTTTCCCATATATTTCAACGATGGTTTTTGAAATTTACAGGAAAAAAACTAACTCTACTTCTTCAAAAATTTTAGTTATGTGCTACAGCACTTGGCTTAGTTATAGCTGCTAATATATTCAATAAATTTTCAAAATGCTAGAGATTACCATCATTAATCGACAAAACTTGCTTTGCCGTTGACTAGGAAACACGTTATTTCGGGTGCCATTTTGGTTTAATCCGCGGTTTAATTCATTCCTCAGGTTAAGCTTGGTTACTGGTAATACTTGAGAACAAGTCAAAATTACAGGACCTCACACACGGCTGAATATGAAGACATAATTCAAAAGACTATGTATATCTTCTCTTCTTATACGAGACTAAATTGTATGTACTTATGTACCTATGTATGTATGTATGGAACGGGCCAAACTTTTTCTCGAAAAACGGCCACAGCGATTTTAATGAAACTTCGGGTAATGTTAGATATTAACATACAATGAAGATAGAGCAAGGTTTGCACTTTGTAAATACTCACCAGGGGGGCTTGGTATCGCCCTAAATTTTAAATTTGATTTGATCATAACTCGCAAACCATACAAAGTATTTCAATGAAATTTTGGGCGCGGGTACTGTTTAATAATACCTTAGAACAAACGAAAAGTGGGCGGGATCAAATAAGTGCCCCGCCCACTTTTTAGCCCTTACAAAATTTTGATTCAATATTGCGCGAAAACGACTCCAACAATTTTGATGAAAATTTTGGAGATCTTACCTCTGCAAACAAGGATTAATAGGTGATATGCTGTTATATTGGGAAAACTCTTTGAAGGGCGTGGCACCGCCCACTAAAATATAATACGGTATAAAAAGAAAACTAATAAAGCAATCATTCTAAAACTAACTGTGGGGAGCCTACTTGTTATAAGGCATCTCTGATCTGAATCTGATTAAAATATCGCCGTTGCGCGTGGAACCTCCCATGCAAGCAAAATACGTTATATGCTATTTTTCGCAAATTTTGCAAGGTATTTGAATGAAATTTGGTATGTAGGTACTGCTTAATAATACCTTGTAATAAATGAAAAGTGGGCGGGATGGAATAAGTGCCACGCCCACTTTTTAACCCTTGAAAATATTGATTCAATATTACTCGAAAACGACTCCAACAATTTTAATGAAAATTTAAGAGATTGTACCACTGAAAACAAGTTATAATATGTGATATGCCGTCATATTGGAAAAACTCGTGAAGGGCGTGGGACCGCCCACAAAAATTTAAAACGCTTTAAAAAGAAAACTATGTACTAAAGAAATCTTTCTAAATTTAACTGTAGGGAGTCTACTTGCTATTAGGCACCTACGATCTAAAAGTGGACAAAATATCGTCGGTGCGCGTGGAACCTTCCATATAAGTAAAACACATTAAATGCTATTTCTCGCAAATAGCATTGATATTTTCTATCCCATTTGATACTTTGCGAGTTTTTTCTTGTTATTATTCTCATCGGTTAAGATATTAATTTGAAAGCATGACCATGCGAGTATCATAACAAAAAAAAGCTATGAATAAAAACATCGACTAAAATATAAGATCAGATTGTTGACCGAGCAGGGATCGGTCTTCAGTTACTGAGTATTATTTAAGTCGTTCAACAGCCCATGCGGTTAAGTCCAAAAAACATTAATTTAGAAAACTTGCGTTTTCAAATATTCTTATTTTTAAAATTCTTCTAAAATTATATTACAAAATATTCAGAAGCTATTCAAAAAAGGGCTGTTAGACCCAAATAAATTCAAAAAACGAGTAAATCCTTTCATAACCAAGGGGAATATTACACTGCACAAGAAATAATGGGTTTGTGATTGTTGCATGGAAGTTTTTCGTCAATTCCGAAAAGACTTTCCGCGTAGAATTCGAGTTCGAGGTTCGAATTGACTCATCAGCTCTATATTTTGAAAAATTTGAGGTGACAAAAACGAACTCGGTTATTTTTGAGGTTAGATGCAGACTGCACAATTCTCTTTATTTAATTTTTTTATATAATTCATCACGTAGCGCTTCTCTTTCTTTTCGAAATGAGATCTTAAAAAGTGTCATACAATGTTTTCTTCAAAAGTTATGGCCGATTTAAGATGATATCATAAAATACTATATAACGACTAACTCCAAACTATTAATGATCTGAATAAGGATATTTCAAGCAGCTCAAAATTTATTCTTAAAAACTTATCAATAAACATTACACTTAAATATAAATATGTAAATAATTTGACTGGATTTTTTCGTTTATAACTATCGTTTAGAACTAAGTATGTATGCTTCTAGTTCTCGTGTCAATGAAACCAATCCCATTTTTTGTAATTCACTTCATTCGCGAGGGTATTAACATGAGCGTGATGAATGTTACCCGTTCGCATAAAAATACGACGATTTCCAATCGGCTGTAACTGGCGAAAGTTGTCAACTAAAGCACCATCTTGAGTATCCTGAAGTTGACGGAAGCGTGAAATCTGTTTGGAAAAAAGTGTAAAATAATTTATTAAAAAAATTATATCTACTTAAAAAAAAATTTTACATGTTGGTAAATTAGCAAGGAACTGAGTACTCTATTTGCTAAAAAATCACTCAATGGTTTAAATTATAAACAGTTATTTATAAATGAATCTATAGAAACTTTTAAATTTTAACATATTATTGCTCTCAAATAATATACATGGTATCTCCTGTAAACTCCAAAACGGAGAATCAAATTCTATTTTAAATTATCAAATACGTGTATAGTGCTGACATCACTTACTTGTTTTGGTGATATCGGTATAGGATCTGGATATAGTACCCAAGTTATTGCCTCTGAACATGGTGGCGTCGTCAGTGAACCTATAGGAAAGAAAATATCGTATTTTTAATAAATTTTTATTCTCCATTCACGGCGCACAGTGGTCTAGAATGCTATTCTAGCTGGTCATAACTCTTTCCTGTTTATTTTTGATAAAAAAAATATCTGCTTTAATGTTTCCGTTCTGAAAACGATTTTTTAAAAATCAAATTGGCGGATCCAAAATGGCGGGCAGTTTTCTTAAAAATCAATTATATCACAACAAAATTGTGGCTAAGGGGGTTTTCAGGTCGCTGATTTCGAATTCGGTATCATCTTTTTTGTAAACAAAATGGCGGATCCAAAATGGTGTACAGTTTTCTTAAACATTTACTATATCACGAAAATATTGAGGATAAGGAGTTTTTTGAGGTCGCTGATTTCGAATTCGATAGCATCCTTTTTATAAACCAAATGGCGGACAATTTTCTAAAAAATTGATAATATCACGACAAAATTGTGGCTAAGGCGGTTTTTGAGATAGCTGATTTCGAATAAAATATCATATTATTTTTAAACAAAATGCCGGATCCAAAATGGCGGACAATTTTCTTAAAAATTGATTATATCATGACAAAGTTGTGGCTTCAAAATGATTTTTCTTTTCCGAAGTCCCCGATTGTCTTCAAAACGCCTACACCCTAGAACATGCAATGTTGAATACTTAGAAAGATCCTGGATTACGGAGCGGAAGCGCTTATGACTGAAAAATTGGCACTTCAGAAAACCTTTTGCATCGCTTTTTTTTGCCAATGGGAAGTTATACCATATAACTACATGTTAGGGCTGTTCAAAAAAAAAAAATTTTTCGAATTTCCAAGATATACTTTGGCATCACGATCTACATCATGACAGAATATCCCAAAAAATTTTTCAGATTTTTAAATTCATATTTAAAGGTGGCTCAAAGCAGAAATATATTTTTATTATTTTTTTTTTAGCATTAATTATAAAATGTTGTCAAACTATTTGAAAAATTTGTTTTAGAGTAATTTAAAAACATTCATTTTGTTTGTTTTTTAATGAACTTTAAAACCTACGTTACAATTTTGACAAAAAAAATTGTACACTTCTTAAAAAGCGAAAAACTGCCCTAAGAAGGCGAAATTTTACGGTTTTTCAAAGAAAAAAGTCATCGTGCTTTAAACGAAATGAACATTTTTTAATTTACAAGATCTCTTAAAAAACTTCAAGACAAGACATGTTAAGACTTTTTTGGGCCAGCAGGCTCGATGACATAACGTTTGAAACATAGTAATGCAGCCCTGTGAAAGGCAAAACGCTTTTTACTCAAAAGGGAGGCATCTTACAAAAAAGTGCCCATGGCATAAAATGCTTAAAATCATCCAAGGAACAAGTATGAATTGTTTTTTTTTGAAAAGTTTATTAAAAATGACGTTAAAAAAATTTTTTTTCTAAAATTAAGTAAAAAAAAAAAAACAATTTACACTTGTTCCTTGGATGATTTTAAGCATTTTATGCCATGTGCACTTTTTTGTAAGATGCCTCCCTCTTGAGTAAAAAGCGTTTTGCCTTTCACAGGGCTGCATTACTATGTTTTAAAAAGTCTTAACATGTCTTGTCTTGAAGGTTTTTAAGAGCTCTTTTGAATAAGATCTTGTAAATTTAAAAATGTTCATTTCGTTTAAAGCACGATGACTTTTTTCTTTGAAAAACCGTAAAATTTCGCCTTCTTAGGGCAGTTTTTCGCTTTTTAAGAAGTGTAAAATTTTTTTTGTTAAAATTGCAACGTAGGTTTTAAAGTTCATTAAAAAACAAACAAAATGAATGTTTTTAAGCTACTCTAAAACAAATTTTTCAAATTGTTTGACAACATTTTATAATTAATGCTAAAAAAAAAATAATAAAAATATATTTCTGCTTTGAGCCACCTTTAAATATGAATTTAAAAATCTGAAAAATTTTTTGGGATATTCTGTCATGATGTAGATCGTGATGCCAAAGTATATCTTGGAAATTCGAAAATTTTTTTTTTTTTGAACAGCCCTTCTACATGTATGTATTGTATTTTACCTTTATATGTGTAAAACTTATCCACATCGACGTTACTTATCAATGAGGATAATGAAAAAGTTACATTCAAATTGACTGCATTGTCCGCATCAGGAATCAAATGTAAATGACGACTTATTGTTACCAGTCCAGGACCTTCATCTTCATCCAGCTTTAAAAAGAAAAATATTGCAAATTAAATGAAATTATTTGAAAAAAAGTATAAAATTTGCTATTGAAAATTTTTGTATTTGAATGAGCGGTGATTTATAAAATATCAGTTTTAAGCAGTGATTAAAGCAATGGGATTATAATCTTTAGTGTGTATACTAGAATGGGCCAAATAATTATTTTAAAAAAAGTTTTCTATAAATAAATTGAGAGTTTGTAATACTTTTCAAATAAAAAAAAAACATTTAGCTATTTAATATTTTCGGCTCATACTAATATACATTTATCTATGTATACCATTTACATAAAATCGTTTTTATAAAAATCCTTTGTAACGCTTTAGCAAAAAATATGCTGAACCAATTTAAATAAATTTTTTTTCATACAATATATTTGTGGAAAAGATGCTCCTGGCATACTTAGTTTATTGATTTTTTCATCTTAACCCTTTAACGACCAGATCCAAATAGCGAAAAAATTTCAAAATAAAAAATTGGACAAAATCGAAGTACATATTAACAACTTTAATCATGCAAATAGTCTTAAGGGTTAAAACATAAGATTCCTAAAAATTTTTAAAACAATATCTTTTTGGACGCTACTTCCCTCTCAAACTTCATTTCTTTGAATTTCAGAGTTTATTTCAGCCACATCTAATTCACAACACGTAATAACCGCTCAGTTTATGTAATCAACGCTCATTTAAATACGCAGCTATTTTCATAGAAAGAGCTAAATCATTGTTCAGCAATCAACTCACATTGAAGAAAAATCCAAGCACAGCAGCGCCATCTGCATAGTCCAGTGCTTCAGCCAATGTTGGATATTTCTTATTTCGATGCACGATATGCATTTCCATTGTGTAGCGGATGTCGTTGACAACATGTTCGGCACCTCGATTATTCTTATCACCCCAATGAAAGTGTACACCCTCCACTTCAAATTCACCAGGCAACTTTCCGCCACGTACGTAGGGCATAAAATCACCGCCTTCCAGTGTGTCCTCACTTAGTTTAGGTATTGCCAAAGTAACTGTTTTATCAAAAAATTAAGGAGAAAGGGGGGTAAATAAGTCACACATGAAATATAAGCTGAGTTGTGATGATGTTAGAAAATAAGTATGAAAAAAATACAACCCCCGCTTTTCGCACACAACACACGGAACATTTATTGCCCAGCCATGCAATTAAGCATATGCAATTAATTAGTTTAATTAAAATTTTAAGCAAATAATTGCGCCATCAACAAAGTTAATGTCAATAAAACCTGACACCTTGTATGTTTAACTATACAAGTAGTAAGTATGTGGACTTAACTCAGGGATGACATAGATAATTTTGTACAAAAGTTAGTAAAGAGTAGAACATTGCTTCGTCTTGGGCGATGAGAAATAGTCAGTTTTTTTATACGAATTTCTATTTGGTTAACATTTTCAATTTTAAAAGCACATTCTCACTTGCTAGGTTAAAGCGGTTTAGTTAAGAGCTTTTCAGTAGATATGAGTAATTTTAATTAGTTGGTCTCAAATAAACTAGATAGAAAACCAAACATATAAATTGTGTAGTTCTTTGTAAAAGTGGCATAAGTCCATTCTGGTATGACATTTTCGTTATGGACTGATAGGTAATCAGTTGACAAGAAGCAAAACAATTGGAACCAGATTATTTCCCAGCTACTATTCAAAACACCCGGAAACGAGCACAAATGTGCATGGATTCAGGAGTGGCCAAAACTAATGTCACAATCTGAATGTACTATAATTTGGAGCTACTTAGATGTTTTGCCAATGTTCATCAATTCAGGAGGTGGCCGATATCATTTTTTTAACCTAATGTTGTAAATTTTACACCTTTCGGTAAACTTTCCCTGAAAACAAAGTAGATTTTGTTTTCATTTCTAATAAAATCGCAGCCAATTCACAATATGACATTACTTAACATTGTCTTATACTACGTTTTCACCGGGGATTTAAGAGGTGATTTGCGACCGTTTTGAGATTTAGTTCTAATTACACAGGCACTCAAATAAAATTTTCTGAACACAATACTTCTTGTATGCAGCCTTATGAACTTTTTGACGCTAAATCGAACTGCATCCTCAGAATTGTTAATATATCTGCGGGAATTTAGAATATCCTTGCTTGAAGTTGAAGAAAACGCTGTTTTCAGGCTAATGGTGTGGCTATATGATAATGTGAGATTCTTTTTTTTAATGGCATCGAATAGTCAAAATATGCTTTTGAACTTTTCTAATAGGATCCTTACTTTCCGAGCTATGATCCTTTGAAGAGAAGGTATTTCAGCCCTCCTACAAAGGGCAAAATTAATATAAAAACCTATTTATGGCAAAAAAAAACACTTAAAATGAGTTAAAATTTGCTGCAGGGTTTGAAATGTGTTAGTGTCAATTAAAATGGGCAATGCCACGCCCCAAAAATATTTTGGCCTTTGCATGGGACTAAAATACCCTCTCTTCAAAGAATCATAATTCGGAAAGTAAGAGCCATATTGGAAAGTTTGAAGGTTTATTTTGATAAGAAAGAGTATGTCTATTTGATGCTATTAAATAAAAAAATTTCATCTTTTCCTGTAGCTACGCCATAAGCCTGAAAACAGCGTTTTCTCCAACTTCAAGCAAGGATATCTCAAAATTCTGCAGGTATATTGACAATTCTGTGGAGGCAGTCCGATTCAGCGTCGAAAAGTTCATAAGAAGTATTGTGTTCATACGTATTTTTTTTTTTTTTTTTTTTTGAGTGCCTGTGTTATTATTTATGTAAGTGCATATCTACTTAGTTTAAATTTCATTTGACAAATTCTTGCAATCAATGGAACTTAGTTATTTAGAATATGAAGCTATACAAGTTCTATCCCTGATTTGTTCACTCTTTGACTCATACTAAGTCCAGTTTCAGTTTAACGTGGTAATTTTTACTTACTTGTGTGACCATTGTTCATCATCTTCAGTGGATGTGGTAGCAGGTTATGATATCCTACCATATCGATAGCGGGCATATGTAGTGGGATGGCCTGTAAATTGAGAGCTTTCGGTGAGACAGTTGAAAAATTTATTCATATTTGTCAATTTAATTAATAACATTCTATTTGCTTTATTTATTATTGTTGTATATTTTGTAACATTTTGTTAATGCGCCCTAATGTATGCTTTTATTTTTTATTTTTTTTATGACATTGATGATTACTCTGATAATGAAAAAAGGCGCATTATGTTTATTTTCAATTAAGATACACCTCCTTGTTTTCTTTGTTTTAGTTAATGAGAATTGAAACTACAAAAGGTGCCAAATAATTTTAGTTGTTTCACAAAAAAAATGGATATGGAAATAACAAGACAAAAAACTCAGACATTTCGAAAAAAATCTTATTAAGAACTCTACCTAAAAGCAAAAAAATTCGGCTGCCTTTTTTTCACTTCAATAACTAAACTATTCCTGATTAATACTTCTAAGCTGCAAAATATATTTTTATAGAAAAATCATCGGCTTATTCTAATTCGATTTCAATTCGAACAAAATCGTATCGAGATTTTGCTATCATATATTTTGATATCTAAAATCGAAATCGAAAATTTTTGCAATAATCTAATTAGATGATATGATTGTGCCAGTCAAAATCGAATTATATGTTAAGGGTGATTATGTGGAACATGGATTAAAATAAAGGGATCTTCTACACACTTTAGGATCTTCATAATGAAAAAGTGCTGCTCTAATTAAAAAAATGGGATCCTCAAAATCAATATTTTTTTCAATTTCCCAATAAAATATCGCGCTTCAACATAAAAAAATTTTTGAATGTGTTCTACTGAGTATAGCACTTTCAATTACCATTAATAAGTATGTAAATAGAAAAATCTGCCAAAGAATTTTTCGAAGTTGGATCGTTAAGCGGCGCTATAGCGGTTTATAGTTCAAAAAATCGAGTATTGTAGAAAAACCATATGTATTTTTGGGTTAAAAATTCAAATTTTCTGTATGATTTGTTTATGAAAGTTATTAAGTTGCATGTCTTGTACAGTTTTGGAAAAAATTACAGAAAACTGTGAAAAATGATTCCCTCAATTCCCTTCCACAATCAATGGTAAATTTGGGATAGCAATTAATGTGTATTATTATATATAACCTCAAAAAGACTTATTCGACAAAAAACAAATTTAAAAGCATGATATTATAACACCGTTCGACACAAAAAGAAACACATGAGAAAATCCAAAAAATTCTTAAAGTAGACGTTAAAAAAAAATACCCGTGTCTCGTGGTTTTTCCCCAGCACGTCACATTTTTTTTTATCGATTTTTGAAGTTTTTTATCCACTGTACATGAAAAAACAAAAATACCGCATTCTTGTGTTAAATCGATGAATTTAACTATATGATCCTTACATCTGAGGTGTATCATGTGTTCAGTAAACTTATGCAGGATATTGCGGGGAATATTTTTGTAGAAAATTTTAACCCTGTACAGCCCCCACATGTGGGTCACTTTTTCTTCCGAAAAGATTTGATAATTTTTTTTTTCTATTCCATTAATACGAACTTGTACAGTCAAATTTGCAATGAACAACAACCGACGCAACAAATATTAACTTGGAAATTGGTGACATATGTTTCGGCTATTACCACATACACATATATATATTTGCATATATATATATGTACATAGCCTCATCAGACCTATTTTAGTTAATCTTTGCTTCTTACTAAAATCGAACCGCAGCCTTCTGCATTCTAATGAAAGAGTGCAGCAGACCTCTACCACTTAGGCCACGCTACGGAACGATCTACCTCGTCAAAGATCCTCACATAAATAACACTGTTCTTGTTGTTATTTATGTAAGTACACTTGTTGCTATCAAAGATCTTTGACGAGGTAGATCATTCCGTAGCGTGGCCTAAGTGGTAGAGGTCTGCTGCACTCTTTCATTAGAATGCAGAATGCTGCGGTTCGATTCTAGTAAGAAGCAAAGATTAACTAAAATAGGTCTGATGAGGCTATGTACATATATATATATGCAAATATATATATGTGTGTATGTGGTAATAGCCGAAACATATGTCACCAATTTCCAAGTTAATATTTGTTGCGTATGTTGTTGTTCATTGCAAATTTGACTGTACAAGTTCGTATTAATGGAATATTCAAAAATAGTACAGGCAAAATAGGAAACGTCTGGCGATTTTTGGAAAGGTACTTGAATCGTCTTGGTAATTGTTAAGCGTGTTAAGCTGAAGCTAAAACTCGATTCGCGGGACACAGGGGGTTGTGCGATCGCCGCCATCTTGAAAGAAGGGTGTAATGTTCTTTCTTCATTTACATGGAAGCCGTTCATTTTTTCGGAAAAACACATTGACACTTTTGTGTTGACAAAAAATAAATCTTCATTTTTTATCCTGAAGTTTTTACTCTAACTTTATTATTTTCCAAGTTATTAACGAAAAACTGAAAAATTTAAGGGGTTGTTTTTGTTCAACCTTGAATTGCCATCAAAATGTTTATTTTACGGAAAATCTACTTTTATGCTTTTTTGTAGAGCAGTTTCAGACGAACAAATTGACATATATTTTGGTAAGGGTAGAGCGTTCATATTCATTTTTGAATGGAGTCTTTTTTTGCTTAACCGACCAAGGCTCGACTTAACATCTCCAATTTTTATGAAAATTGGTGAAATGTTAGTAACTG
This sequence comes from Calliopum simillimum, assembly GCA_951812925.1. Classification (NCBI taxonomy): domain Eukaryota; kingdom Metazoa; phylum Arthropoda; class Insecta; order Diptera; family Lauxaniidae; genus Calliopum; species Calliopum simillimum. The sequence continues at coordinate 143,788,474 of OX638368.1, forward strand.
ACACACATATAACTGTGGTAAAACGATTTTCCAAAATTCCGAAAATTTCCAAGATGGCGGCCACAAGAAGTTCGATACAACCTTTGGACACTCACACATTTGAAAATTCATAGCTCCTCGGTTTTTTATTCGATTTTCATGAAATTTTCAGGGTTTCTGTAGAAAAGTATGTGCTTTCGAAAAGAAACCACACTGAAAGGAAAAATTAATTTTTGATGGATAAAAACTTTTTTTCTTTTTCAAAGCCATTTTTAGGGCTTGGTACACCATTTTTATATTTTTTAAAATATTTTTATTTAAAAGCAAATTTTATAACAATTATTCTCAAATTTGTGATATATTTTTCGGTTATCAAGTTATGAGTTTTTGAATTTGTATAATGTTGTGTTTATCATGAGTCGTTGAAGCGCTACTTTATAGGGCTGCCACCGTCCGGACGGAATTTTTTAATGGGTTAAAATGTTCCACAAAAAATTCTATAAAAAAAATCACTAGTGTTCACTGAAAAAAAATTCCGTCCGGACGGTGGCAACCCTATAAAGTAGCGCTTCAACGACTCATGATAAACACAAAATTATACAACTTCAAAAACTCATAACTTGATAACCGAAAAACATATCACAAATTTGAGGACCGGAGAATAATTGTTATAAAATTTACTTTTAAATAAAAATATTTAAAAAAAAAATAAAAAGGGTGCACCAAGCCCTAAAAATGGCTTTGAAAAAGAAAAAAGGTTTTTATCCACCAAAAATTATTTTTTATTTTCAGTGTGGTTTTTTTCAAAAGCACATACACCAATACCTCACTTTGCGTCGGGGTTACGTTCCAAAAAAACACGACGCAAATTGAAACGACGCAAAGTGAATTAAGATTTCCTATAGCAAATCATGTAAAGATCGAAGATAGGTTCCAGGGTTACGAAAATTCTACTTTTTAAAAAGAAAATTGAACAAAGTAAACATTTAAAAAACAAAAATAATATAATTCTGCCAATAAATAAATTGGAAAAATATTTACCCTTTTTTGTAACCAGAAACAACCCGTAAGACTTTATAAAAATTTATTATTCTCTTTTAAAAACGCACAACACACTACATAATTGAAACTGAACTCTAAAATTAGCAAAACAAAGAGGGGATTCCTGAAAACATGTTAAAGCCTAGAAATCCTCGTAAACTCGTAAAAATTGTCAAAATCAATACAAAATTTGACAGTTTTACGAGTTTACGAGGTTTTCGAGGTTCTTACACGTTTTCAGGAATTGCCTTAATGTGAAAATAGTTCTGTATTAAAATTGCGTTGATTTTCAGTTAGAAAGAGAATCCCCGAGTTTTGATGGCATGGCGCAATTAAAAACAAAAGTGGGGCCATCTTTTAGAAAAAAAAAAAATTTAAAAAAAAAAAACTAAAGACTCGAATCCAAAACAACGCAACCTCGAAAATCTAACGACGCACAGTGAAAATTAGTACTAATTAAGCAGCGACGCAACTTCGAAATAACGCAAAACGAAACGACGCAAAGCGAGGTATTGGTGTACTTTCTTTAGAAACCCTGAAAATTTCATCAAAATCGAATAAAAATTTTCAAATGTGTGAGTATCCATAGGTTGTATCGAACTTCGTGTGGCCGCCATCTTGGAAATTTTCGGAATTTTGGAAAATCGTTTTACCACAGTTATATGCGTGTCAATTACTAACATTTCACAAATTTTCATAAAAATCGGAGACATCAAGTCGAGCCTTGGTCGGATAAGCAAAAGAAGACTCCATTCAAAGATGGATATGAACGCTCTATCCTTACCAAAATATATGTCAATTTTTTGTTTTTTGGAACAGATGATGATTAACATTCTTAGCTACCAACAATGCAAATACATTGATGGTTGGAGCTTACTGTTCAGTGTTTTTGAGTAAAACAACAATAAAAACACAAAAAACAAGGCAAAAATACACATAAATAAAAAAAGCAAAAAAATGTATCGGAAGGCTGGTTTGCGTTACTAGTTTCGGGACCCACTCAAAAACACTGAACAGTAAGCTCCAACCATCAATGTATTTGCATTGTTGGTAGCTAAGAATGTTAATCATCATCTGTTCCAAAAAACAAAAAATTAGAAAATCTCAGAGAGCCAACTGATACACATACGAATGCGCTTGCTACTTCGTTTTGTCTCGGCAAAAAACCTTGCAAACGAAGCGCTATGCAAAAATAGTATAATATCGATGACTCACAACGGCAGGGCAATGCATATAAAAGGAAAAAACAAAGAAATTGGAATTTTTGCATGTGCTGTGTTTTTCTTGTAGCTGTGATTCTCGTTTAATCTATGCTAAAAGTTAAATAAAGTATGCTTGCAGAATTCTATAAGACGTCGGCAAAGCGTCTGATGAGGAATTGACTTATTATAGTCAATTTTGACCTGTGGTGGGTCCCGAAACTAGTAACGCAAACCAGCCTTCCGATACATTTTTTTGCTTTTTTTATTTATGTGTATTTTTGCCTTGTTTTTTGTGTTTTTATTGTTGTTTTACTCAAAAACACTGAACAGTAAGCTCCAACCATCAATGTATTTGCATTGTTGGTAGCTAAGAATGTTAATCATCATCTGTTCCAAAAAACAAAAAATTAGAAAATCTCAGAGAGCCAACTGATACACATACGAATGCGCTTGCTACTTCGTTTTGTCTCGGCAAAAAACCTTGCAAACGAAGCGCTATGCAAAAATAGTATAATATCGATGACTCACAACGGCAGGGCAATGCATATAAAAGGAAAAAACAAAGAAATTGGAATTTTTGCATGTGCTGTGTTTTTCTTGTAGCTGTGATTCTCGTTTAATCTATGCTAAAAGTTAAATAAAGTATGCTTGCAGAATTCTATAAGACGTCGGCAAAGCGTCTGATGAGGAATTGACTTATTATAGTCAATTTTGACCTGTGGTGGGTCCCGAAACTAGTAACGCAAACCAGCCTTCCGATACATTTTTTTGCTTTTTTTATTTATGTGTATTTTTGCCTTGTTTTTTGTGTTTTTATTGTTGTTTTACTCAAAAACACTGAACAGTAAGCTCCAACCATCAATGTATTTGCATTGTTGGTAGCTAAGAATATGTCAATTTGTTCGTCTGAAACTGCTCTACAAAAAAGCATAAAAGCATATTTTGCGTAAAATAAACACTTTGATGGCAATTCAAGGCTGAACAAAAACAACCCCTTAAATTTTTCAGTTTTTCGTTAATAACTTGGAAAATAATAAAGTTAGAGTAAAAACTTCATTATAAAAAATTAAGATCTATTTTTTGTCAACACAAAAGTGTCAATGGGTAATTCCATGGTAACTCGCGTTACAATTAGAACACTTTTTAAGACTTTAATGGAGCTTTTGAGGCTCAGCCTTTGGATTAACTAATAAAATTGGATTCTTTATAAACAAAAAACTTTATTCTTGTTGCATATTAGTTGAAATTTTCAGTGGTAACTTAATATTTAACCAGTAAAATAGTGAATAGTGCTGGTAACTCGCGTTACCATTTTTGGACATCATGTTTAGAGCGTAAATTTCTTTTGCAACTTCCTGCGAAATTTGTGGGTAAATTTCTTTACATTAGACAGAAATAAAGCCAGAAGGGTATCAGTAAGTATTTCTTTATTAGAAACAACAATATTAAGTGGTATTTTTTAAAATAATGCGAAAATTATGTGGTAACTCGCGTTAAAAAAAAATTGGTAACTCGCGTTACTATCGATTTTTAGACCAATACAGACGGCCTTTTCAAGTTCATAGGTATAAAAATTAAAATTGGGTCAAAATACAAGAATAATAAAGAACTACTTCTGGCGTTTATGCACAGGAACCAAAACTAGATCAAAATTTAATAATTGTTTAACTAAGTCTATTATATCGCGATTGAAATTATTTATGGTTTAAATACAGATGGTATATTATCATCACAACTATTACTGTCACCACCAGATTCATAACTTTCCTCGGAGAAGTACCGTTTTATTTTTATGCCCATTTTTACTTCTTCTGATATGCAGACTTTAACTAAAAAACGCGATAATAACGAATTGCAATGTCCAATCTTAATTTTGACACTAAATGCTGATGTTTCTTCAATTAAACATTACTTTGGATATAGTTGAAGGTTGAAAAGAATCCAAAAATTTTTTAATACCTTGTCCACATTTACATGGAAATACCCCAATGTATTTTTCCGAAAAAATGAACGGCTTCCATGTAAATAAAGAAATAACATTACACCCTTCTTTTCAAGATGGCTGCGATCGCACACCCCCCTGTGTCCCGCAAATCGAGTTTTAGCTTCAGCTTAACACGCTTAACAATAACCAAGACGATTTAAGCACCTTTCCAAAAATCGCCAGATGCTCATTTTTTTGTGCTATTTTGCTTGTACTAAAATAGCAGTCTTAAAAAGCAAAATTAAAACCATTTTAATTTGTGAAAAATCATTTATTTTTTTTTTATACCAAGCACTAACCGCCAACCGCTTTAAATGCAGTGTGTTACACAACGGGTTGTTGTCACTGACATTCACCACTAATTCAGGCGTACGGCAGGTGTGTTTACTATCACCATCTCTCTTCCTTATCGTTCTTGACAATATCCTAGATAAAGCTCTTAATAAGGCCAAAAAGGGTATCCAATGGAACTTTACCGAACATCTAGAAGATCTCGACTACGCTGACGATATTTGCCTCTTATCGTCCAAACACTCAGATATGCAAAGCAAAATTGAAGAGCTTGTCTTGGAATCATAAAAGGCCGGCCTAAAAATCAACGTATCCAAGACTAAAAGCATGAAGCTAAACGCAAATAGGAATGACATCACTTTTAGAGCTGGCAGTGATGACATCGAAAACGTCGATAGCTTCACGTATTAAGGCAGCATTATCTCCGTGGATGGTGGAGCAAAAGAGGATATCAACTCAAGAATAGCAAAAGCAAGAGGCGCGTTTGCTGAACTGAACAAAATATGGTCTTCATCCGTTATATCCACCAAAACGAAAGTCCGCATTTTTGATTCGAATGTGAAATCGGTTTTGTTATATGGGTGCGAAACTAACGAACAAGCTGCAAGTATTCGTCAACAAATGCTTAAGGCGTATACTAAAGGTTTGGTGGCCTCGCACTATATCAAATGCCGAGCTATATCAAACATGTAATCAGAGGGCTATATCAAACGAGGTCAAGCTGCGCAAATGGAGATGGATTGGTCACACTCTTCGGAAACCAGACAGCGAAGTTTGTCGCCAGGCTCTTGAGTGGAATCCACAAGGCAGTAGAGGAGGTGATAAACCCAAAATTCAACTGGAAAAAATCGCTGGGAAAGGAAAAACAAGAATCGGGAAAGTCGTGGCAAGAGATCAAAGTCATCGCATGGGATCGCAACAAATGGAAACGTTTCATATTGGCCCTATGCGCCTCCTAGGAGTTAAAGGAGAATACACATACTTACATACACTAACCGCCAAAGGGACCTAAACCGCTAAAAGTTAATTTTACAGAAAGTTTTGTTTAGTTATCATTGCATTCAGTATAACTATTGAATAGCTAAATGAAATTAAGAATGAAAGCTTTATTTTGTATTAGATACGCGATGTAACTAGTTTCATTCACCTACATATTTAAAACATAACTTATATTTTTAGCGCTTAAGTCTTTTTCGCTGTCACAGTAGCAAGCTATTGTTCAATGCTGTGGCGGTTAAAACTTTTATAGTTTTTCAGAAACCCTATCTGATAACGGTAACGGAACTTTTATGGTTATGATATTTCATGGAAAGATGAGTGTGAACACGAATTATTGATTTCCATCAGAAAACAAAAATCCGAAATCATGTAGGTTAAGTCTTTTTGACAGTTAGATTCCGAGATGATTTTGCTTACTTTTGACGCATGAACTGCAATCGGAGATTGAGTTTTGCCTGCACAATGTCCATGATTTCTGGCCCAACGTCTTTGATTTGGCTCCGAATAACCAAAGCGACTTGCAAACACAACTAAAACGATAAAAAATATTATAATAAAGTAATGTAAATTTTTTATTATGCCTTGAATTCATTCTAGAATATAACTAGCTTGTATTGCATACATATGTACAATATATCTGCAAATCAAAATATTATAGAAGAACGAATTTAAAAATGGTATTGACATAAATACGTGTTAATTTCACTTATTATCGAAAAAATCAGAATATTTAGCAGAAAAATTGCACTTTAATTATGCTCGGCCATGAATATTCACAATACTAGCTATCGTAGATTACGATATACACAAATACTAAATAAAATCGATTCTACATTAAAAACGCCCAATCAATTTAATTAAATCACGTGAATTGATTATTGCTTATCACCTAAATATTGAAAAGAAAATCTTTTTGCTGCCTAACGATAAAAGTATGATGTCGTAACATTTAATTCAAATAAATGTTATTGATTCTGACAGACATATTGTATGTACATACAAATATACATACGTACTCGTCTATTAACTCGCTAAGTAACTTTTATTAATGCAAGTCTACAGTTTATAAAGGCTTACAGTGACTCAATTTTCTAATCAAATAGATAAGACTGTTGTGGTTTTGTGTCAAATTTTTTTTTTTTTTTCGTTCGGGTATGAGATATTCGGTGGTAGTAACCGTATCGTTGGATTGGTGAGTGACCCCAAACGTCGAAGTTATCTTTAGTCGTTCTACTAGAAATGTCCACATAACAGGTCATTCAATAAGTCCGTAGGATAAGTAAGAAAAAAACAAAATTTTGACAAAACTCGATTTTATTATTCAACATAGTTGCCTTCGAGGGCGATACAACGAATTAAGCGATTTTCCAACTTTTCGATACCACTTTTATAGTACGATTTCTGTTTCTCGTCAAAATAGGCCTCAGTTACAGAGATTACTTCATCATTGAACTTAAATTTCTTTCCAGCAAGCATTTTCTTGAGATCTGAAAACAGGAAAAAGTCTCTGGGGGCTAAATCTGGAAAATGCGGTGGGTGGGTAAGCAATTCGAAGCCCAATTCATTCAATTTTGCCATCGTTTTCATCGATGCACGATGACGCCATTACCTTACTGGCCGACTGTTGCGTCTTTGCTCGCTTTAAATTCGGTTCGTCGACTGCTGTCCACTCAGCTGACTGTATTTTAGATTTTGGTGTGTAATAGTGAAGCCATGTTTCATCCATTGTCACATATCGACGATAAAATTCGATTTTATTGCGGCTTAACAGTGCCAAACACTGAAGCATCAATTCGTTCTACTGTAAGCTCATGCGCCAACCACTTTGCACAGAGCTTTTGCATACCCAAATGTTCATGTCAAATGGTAGAAACACTACCATCTGATGTCAGCGAGCTCTTGCACCTCCAATTTGCGATCGTTAACAACCAATTTGTGGATTCTTTTTATATTTTCTGGAATAACAGCCTCATTTGAGCGTCAAAAAGAACGGTGGCCACTAATAACCACTAATGCACCACTGATGAATACTGATAACCACTAATGCGCCACTAATGCACACCTATAAACACTAATGACCACTAATACGCCACTTATGACCACTTACTTACCACTAATAACCACTAATAAACCACTACAGTGCACCATTGCTGAGGGAGTATGTCTGTCCTTGTTGTGTTCATAAGGAAATACAGAGACAGATATACAGTACCAGCGAAAGTGCTGACGTGATAAGTCTGCACATGCGCAATCGTTCGATAGTCCGATCACATGTGGGATCAATAATCGATGTGCGGATATAATAGTACATATTAATTTACGTGCAATTTCCCGTCGTGTGAATCCAAAAGTGAAAATGGCTTCCGAAAATATAGAAAAGAAAAGGTAAATTCGGTTTGTGCATGAACGATAGTTGTTACGACTAAAATTTTGGATTTAGCGAAATGTTTTGAGGTTATAGTGAACGTTCTTTTTTTTCACAGAATGGATCTGGAAATTTGCATTTTGTGCGAGTTCGAGAATTACAGCAACAAAATCGATGTCGCCTACGGTGGATGGGTAGACTTACCTGAAGACGAAACTTTGGATACTGTGAAGAATAAGAAATTGAGTGTTTTATTGAATTGGCCCAATGGTATCGATGCGCCTCAACCACCTGCCTCGATGAAAAAAAAAATTGCCGTGGTCATCAGTGGCTCAATTGCCACTATTTGTGGTCATCAGTGGTTTATTTGCCACGGTAAGTGTTCATTAGTGGTTCGACCGCGAAAACACTTATGCACTATTAGTGTTTATCAGTATTATTAGTGGCCACCATTCTTTTTCACGCGGGCTGCGCTCTGCATCATTTGTGCTGCTACAACCACGTCTAAATTCAGCAATCCACTTTTCTACCATTTGTCTCGATGAAGCAGGGTTCGGATAAGGTTTATCAAGCCATTGTTTGGTTTCCACTGTATTTTTTTTTTTTTTTTTTTTCATCAAAAAGCAATGCTTTATCAAAGCTCGAAATTCACTTTTTTCCATTTTTTTTTTTTTTTTTTTTTTTCGCTAACAAAAGTTGCTTCTCACAAAATGCTATAACTCACGAATCAATAGTCAGACTGCTGTCAAATTTATACACGTATCGTTTGAAGGTTAGTACTAAATAAAAATTATATGGAAAAAATTTTAGTAACGCCATCTATGTGTCATCCTACGGACTTATTGAATGACCTGTTGAGTATGCCTATAATAGAGTCATCTATTTGTGAGTGGTCTTTTTTGTATATTCTGCCAATTCACCTGTATACTTTTCCGGTATATTTCAAAACTTTAGATCAAAACTACTAAAACATAATCTAACAAATACTTACTTGAAAATTGTTAGTTTTTTTTTTTTTTTGCTGATTGCTTGAGGTAACCCATTTTACAAAAAATGTTTGTTCTTTGATTGTCTACATTCATTAAGATTTTAATTCTACAATTTTTTAAAGAATCTCTGTTTAAAATTATTGAACACGTCGTCGTGTCAATTGTAAACTATCCTATCTCAAAAATCGCATTTTTCAAATTTCTTGTTTTATTTCATCAACAAAATATTTAAAAATTTTTATTGTAAACTATCCTATGTTGAGATAGGATAGTTTACAATTAATTTTTTTGTCATTTGATTTAATAGTTTGCAGCTTTCTGCGAGCAAAAATTACCTTACTGAAGCTGGGGGCAGAATTGAATACGAAGGAAAAGGGTCGAAGATAAAATTTGGAAACTATCAATGGCGTCCTCGAACCCCGCAGGCATTTTTGACCCATTTTTCTAGAATAATTTTATTGCACTTTTTCATAGGGTGAGGTTGAAGAAGTATTTTTGAAACTGTCAGGCGTGTCCTCAACCCTTCATAACAGTTTTGGTCTCCTTTTTCAAAAAAAAATATTTTATTCCACCATTCGATAAGGAGGTTGATGAAAATTTTTGGAAACTGTGAGGGGTGTCGCGGACCCTTCTTATTAGTTTTGGTTCCGTCTTTTTAAAAAAAAAATACTGCACCACTCGATAGCTTGAAGAAACTTTTTGAAACTATAAGGGCTGTCCTCGACCCTTCATAACAGTTTTGGTCCCGGTTTCGAAAAAAAATTTTATTGCACCATTCGATAGGCAGAGGTTGAAGAAAATTTTTGGAAACCCACGCTGAACTTACAAGGCTTGTCTGTGTTTATAAATATTAAGCATTGTGTGTATTTGTTGTAAAAATTAAATTCTTGAATTTCGTATACAGTCGAGCTCTTTGACGTGTAATGAAATGGCAAAACGTCATAAGTTCTGTTTGCAGTTGCTCTATAGCTATAAAATGTAATCACACGACGCTAACTCAACTCAATGGGTCTCATTTCCTTCTGTCTCTGTTTGGAAAATGAAGGGAAGGAGGAAGAAATAAATGTTTTTTTCATCAACTGTTCCTTTTTACATATATCTCTATGTTTTTATAATACTTGACACCTTGGTTTTTTGTAAAATTATCATACAAATGATAAAATTAGACATGTAAATTTTCGGTATTTGAATGAACTCAACAGAAATGACGCATGGAAATTATGAAACAGTCTTATTTTTTTAGATCCTAACAAAGTCGTTATCATTTTTGGGCCTTGTTTAAATTTCTAATCTATGAATAAAAATTTAAAGGGTTTGTTTGGTTAGTTGTTCGAAATTTTGAGACTAATATTTGTTTCGTGAAACTCAAACATTTAACTTTAAACTTTTGATGATTCATTTTAAAATTTTATCGACATAAATTTCTCAGTTTTTATGGCCGATTATGGGAGCTTAGTAGGTTCTTGAGTCAACATTTTTATAAATCCTTGCCTAGGAATACAAAAATTTATATTTGAAGTTATATCACACTTATAGTAAACAATATTCTTAATTTTGTACATGGCACCGTAAAGCCGTAATCCTTCTCGAGCCTTACTTTCTGAATCCTTTGTATGGAGCGAAAATATGTACCTACATATACTTCAACGGATGGTAACTTGGAAAGAAAGTATTCAATTTGAAAATTAGAAAGGTGGAGTTTAATGAGACAGATATTGCTTCCGATAACATTGAACAAACAGAATAACACTATTTACTGTACAGTGTTCTGAAAAGGCAGGATTATCACAAAGAAATTATGACAAAAACTGAAAATAGGGGGTGATTCTATAGGATTTTGAGGTCATTTTTCCATTATTCAGAAAATCCGATCAGAAAGTCTCTTTTCTAGTTTTCCATATAAAACAAAAAAAAAATGTTTTAACTACAACAAACAAAAATCAAAATAATCACATTCGATGTGCTTTGCAATGCTGAATTCGAATCCAATCTCAGAATTGCTCTATCGTGCAATGTTTTTTTTGCTATTTTTAAAGCTATGTATATAACTATAAGATATATCATTTATTCTTTAAATCTGGTAACGATACTTGAAAGCCATAATCTTTGTCTTTAAAACCTTATTTAAATTATGTTGATATCTTTTTTTTTCTTAGAGATATCATAACCTAAAAAGACAAAAAAGTGTGAAAAACACGTTTTTTCAATGTTTTGGTCTACGATATCTCCTAAAAACGTGAAGATATCGACATATTTGAAATAAGGTTTCAAAGGTTAGGGATTTCAAGTACCGTTACCAGATTTAACAAATAAATGATAATATGTCTATAGTTATATAGCTTAAAAAAATGGCAAATATTTTTTTTTTTGGTTTTTAGGTAAGAATAACTCAAAACTATATACGATAGAGCAATTCTGAGATTGGATTCGAATTCACCATTGCAAAGCACATCGAATGTGATCATTGTGATTTTTGTTTGTTATTGTTAAAAAATTTTTTTTATATGGAAAACTAGAAAAGGGGCTTCTTCGAAGGGTGCATCTAATATGATTTTCTGGAGAATGGGAAAATGATCACAAAAGCCTATAGAATCAACCCCATTTTCAGTTTTTGTCGTAATTTTTGTCTGATAATTCTGCCCTTCAAGAACACTGTGTGTGTGATATAATTCCAAATTGCAATATATCTTCGAAGACATAAGTTTTGCAATAAAAATTTTTGGTAATTTTTAGTTATATATTGGACCAATAGAAAGATAGTAAAACCTCTCTGAAATACTCATTTAATTGTTTTGTTCACCTACTTTGGCGCGTTTTATCCATATTATAAATTTTACCATAAACAAAAACAAAAATTTAATTGATTTATGAATAAAAAACCGTTGGATGTCCACATATGTAGACATTTAAAAACTATAGTGCATTTACAAATACTTTTGACAGAAATTTGTTATTTAGGTCCAATTTAGTAGAAATAATACTTCAAAATTATTTTTACATTATATTTATGGTTTGGAATCTAAGAAGCAAAACAACATCAAATTTAAAAGTATTCACCCTTATTTCCAATTGTCGTTTCTATTTCGTTTCTGAGGCGTTTTAGTTTTTTTCGTCGTCTCGTATCTAAATTTGGAGTCTGGAAATATATTGGAACGACAAGGGGTGGTTATCGAGGGGTCAGAAAAATGATGATAAGTGTGATTGCTTCGTTTTCTTAACCCCTCTATAAACACTTCTCATCGATCCAATATATTTCTTGGCTCCAAATTTAGAAACAGGGCGACGATAAAAACTAAAACGCCTCAGAAACGAAATAGAAACGACAATTGGGAATAGGGCTGATTAAAAAATGTTAACGAAACACTTAGCATTTCTAAAAATTTTACGACTCAACGGCTTAAGCTCGCACATAACGATTATGCCTTGTAATAATCCAAGGTTTTCAATCTTTACCTTCTTCAAAAATCAAAAATATCAAAAAAATTGATATGTAATTTGCCAACATTTTCAAAATTTGCTTTTTTTCTATGAATATTTGTCAGAAAAATTTATTTTTTTACAAGTTTTTAAATTTTAAATTAAAAGTTTAACCGAAACTTGTGATTAAAATTTCACTTTTCCACCAACAACCATTAACAATAAAGATCTTAAGTTCTAATCGAATGAAATGCGATCACGCCCGTGCAGTCAGCGATCTTGGACACAACTATTTTGAATGTTATTATCTGCAAACACAAGGTGCCAAAATATTAAAAAAATCACCACTCAGCTGTTTCATTTTCTGTGCTAAACACTTTCATCTATAATTCCCCATGTATAGATAACGAACTGTTAGCGATAGATAGCACAATTTACAACCTAAATCCCCTCGCACTTTGCTTGACTAATGATCGATCCGAAGATAACAAACGATCGAAACAACCGGAAAGTGTAGCGTCTTTCGAATATTGAATTTGCACGAACACTCTCGTAATCAATGGCAGTGTCTCTATAGCGCACTCCTGGCAGGTGATTTTCAGTAATGAAGTCACACAAAGTTAGTTAAATTTAGCCAAAGCTACAAACAAACTACCGATCATTCTATCAGTTGCTATGACATTATGACTTACATACATATATACGTAGGTATAAATGAAAATTTCAAGCTGAGTTATATCGCGACACCCCAGTTATTCATTAATTGTCGGCACTCTGAGATGCTAATAGACCGCTAAGTGAAAAGACAAATGTTTCTGCTTGAATTCTTTAGAGTCATGTGCGTATCTTGATCAGAAGCGAAGATTAGATGTTTACATGTTTTGCGTGATTTGACTGAAGAATTGAGATGCAACCATTTCACAAAGGCGAGTGCGTCAGAAAAGATATTTTTAGTCTTTATATTAACATAAAAAAAAAATTGTTTTTTTTTTTGTGTGTATGTCTTTTATTGGGTCGAAAACTTTCATGGCTCTTATTGTATAATTTCTAAACGGTAAAAATCTTTTTTTAATAAAATTTATTCGTAGGGCATGTAATTTTTATCGTGCGACTCATTATTCTTGAGTTATCGCGATTTTAAATTTGACCGAAAAGAAGCAGTGATGAGCAAAATTGATCTTGGCCCTGGTAATTTTTTAAGACCAAGTCCAAGACGCTGATATAATATCAAGACAAAGATCATATCAGTCTTGGTCTTGGACTTAGTTGCGATGATCATCAAGACCAAGACTGCTTTTCAGTCTTGGTAATTTATAGTTAATAGGCGTGTCACACTTTTTTCAAGCATGATATCATCTCTTAATTCGAAATTTGGCATCTTAAAAATCCAACTGCTTTTGAAAAATAAGGTTTGGAAATTTTGAATACTCACCAAGCTTTAGAATTTTTTCAAGACCAAGACTCAATGCTCAAGACCAAGACTTAATGCTCAAGACCAACCCGCGTGAAAAGAACGGTGGCCACTAATAACCACTAATGCACCACTGATGAATACTAATAACCACTAATGCACCACTAATGCACACCTATAAACACTAATGACCACTTACGTACCACTAATACGCCACTTATGACAACTTACTTAGCACTAATAACCACTAATAAACCACTACAGTGCACCATTGCTGAGGGAGTATGTCTGTCCTTGTTGTGTTCATAAGGAAATACAGATACAGATATACAGTACCAGCGAAAGTGCTGACGTGATAAGTCTGCACATGCGCAATCGATCGATAGTCCGATCACATGTGGGATCAATAATCGATGTGCGGATATAATAGTACATATTAATTTGCGTGCAATTTCCCGTCGTGTGAATCCAAAAGTGAAAATGGCTTCCGAAAATATAGAAAAGAAAAGGTAAATTCGGTTTGAGCATGAACGATAGTTGTTGCGACTAAAATTTTAGATTTAGCGAAATGTTTTGAGGTTAGAGTGAATGTGCTTTTTTTTCACAGAATGGATCTGGAAATTTGCATTTTGTGCGAGTTCGGAAGGAAAAACTGCTTAAGTCGATATTCGATAAAAAAGCAAAGCAACATAAATTCTATACATAAAAAACAAAATTTAAACTGCTTTGCTTTCTAATCAAAAATCGACTTAAGCAGTTTTTCCTTCCCGCCACAGATTTTTCAGGAGAGCAAATTTAAATTTTTAATTGATATGAAAAAAATCAAATCCGGTTTTTCAAGTTGTTTTTCGTAAGAACTACAAGTCATAGAGCAAATCTGATTTTGCCAGCTTGTAGATCTCACCGAGAACAATACCCTGGACTACACATAAACTGCTCGATAGCAGCTTTTGCCATCTTTGCACAGAAATAACGACATTACATATTTGACATGGGAGATTTTTTTGAAATGTATGTACATATCTGTGGACTTTTGACACAAAAACATTTTCAGAAGAGCCTAATAACTGATTAACTACTTTTCAATAATGTGGCTCAATTTCGTTGATGCAGCGTTGAATCTCCTCTTTCCATACATTTTAACTTATCTTATCATAGAGACATGGCGATTATACCAATAGAAGCATATTTAAATTTTTTATTTGGTACTAAAATCCTGGAGAATTGTCTTATCTCGACTTAAGTTGTTTTGTCAAAAGTCCACAGTGTAAAGTATATTAAGGGTCTTTGACATATGACGCTTTGTTTTTAATAACGTCACACATTTTCACACAGTTTTTGTTTTGCAAACAGAGCCATAAACATTTAATTTTTTTGTTAATTAGCGTAAAAAATTAAAACATTTCTTGTTAAAAATGAAGATGTCACATTTTCATAAATTTTATACCTTTGATGATGCGATTCACGTGGTCAACTATGCTTGGTCACTTTGCTTCGTGTTTATAAGTCCTTGCAACGAAATTTTTATTTTAGCGTGGAGAATATAATAATTACTTAAATAAGCAAGTGGTATATTTGATATAGGGAAATTAAATAATAGATTCTACTTAGCACTCGGCATATTTATGCAATTTTATTGAATCAATCACATATTTGCTAATAGCCGTGTGTCTTTTGTCGCGTATATACAATTGTGGATATTTTTAAATTGCGATAACTCATGAATAGTGAGTCACACAATAAAACTCTAAGGTACTTTTTTATGGAGAATCACGTTCTCTACAAAAACTTTTCATTTTATTTTTAAAAAAATTTATCTTTAAGGAATTATTCTATAAAAACTGGTTAAGCGCCGATAAACGGCAAAAAATCACTTTTTTTTTAAATAACTTCTAAATAATTATTTTTTTCTTACAAAAGATTAAAATTATTTGTAGAGCATGTTATCGCAATTTGAAAATTACCATAATTGTATATACGCGTCAAAAGAAACACAGCTAATATATGTATTCAAAGTTATCACAACATTGTTGGTTGACACTAATAACACTATTTTACAGCAAAAATGTGATTTGCATGCCACTATATTCTTATGTAAAATGACTTGGATACGTTTTCGATAAATCCTCTCTTTCATGTTTTTTACACAGAAAAAAATATTGGTCAATCCAACCGATTTCAACAATAGAAAATGCACCAACCCGCAATAAAGGTTAAATTGACTGTGCAGTCCAGTTAAATTACTGTGAAAAAAGTACTGTACAGCTACTGCTAAAATGTTTAGGTACAGTGAAACACTTAATTTAACCTAGATGTTCGATAGAAATTGCACCAACCCCAAGCTTTTGCATTTGGACCATTGAACTCTGTAAATGTACAGTTTGCTATAAGCCGTTTAAAGCAGTTACAAAAATAAAACCTTCTAAAAAGGTCAGCTAACAATATAAACTGTTAAAATACAGCTATAAATGTTTTGCAACGGTTAGATAGTTAGCACTTCAGAAGGACTGTAACTAGCCATTTCCAAAAAGCCATAGAAATTGTAGGAAACAACTTCTACTGCGGCACTATTTCAAATGGCAAAATATCAAAACAACTCTACCGCCTTATGCCTATAAAGAGATGCCACATGAATGGAGAATCCAAAACACACTTCTAACGTTTGTAAAGTCTGATTTCAGAACAATAGGATAGCTGTTTTTGGGTGGGCCAACCCAATCCATAGATTTGAATTCCATTGAGAACCTGTGGGAAATCGTTAACATGAAAATCAACAGGGAGAATTGCAAAACCAAGAAAGATCTCTTTTAAGCTTTGGACATACTCTGGGAAATGATATAGCAAGTCATCATTATTTTATATTTCCTATGCCTAAAGGATGTGCTAGTGCCATCTAGAATAAAATGTTTTCAACTAAGTATTAATTTTAAGATTTTATTTGATATATAAAGAAAAGGGTGCTTAAGTTTTGTGCGCAAAAAATTTCTGAATTAAAATGTCTTAAGTAATAAATGTTACGGATTTTTCCAGGCTTATTCTGTAATATGTTTGAACGTATTTTTAATTGATTAAATAAATTTGTTATAAAAACAAGATTAACTTAAAGCTGTTTAAACACTATTCGCTGCTGGTTTTAATAGATGTTCGATAATTCTATTTACAAGCCAATCTACATTGACACTTGGATAAACTGTCTCTTGTAAATATTGTAATAAAAAAAATTATTTAATGAGGTCAAACTGATATTGCAATATTTACATTATTACACGGTCCGTCACAGTTTTTTACACATGAGAAAATCCAAAAAATTCTTAAAATAGACGTTAAACACATGATACACCTCAGATGTAAGGATCATATAGTTAAATGTATCGATTTAACACAAGATCACGTTATATTTGTTTTTTTCTTGTACAGTGGATTTTAAAACTTCAAAAATCTATTAAAAAAAAATCGGACTTGCTAGAGAAAAACGACTATTTTAAGAATTTTTTGGATTTTTTCATGTGTCCTACAAAAAATTGTCGGACAGTGTTATTGGTACGAGTTATTCTGTTATATATAAAATCTGTTTACAGTCAAAAACTTAGCTGGATTAATTTGTTTTGATTGCACTGTACAACATAACAGAAAAAAAATTTTCACGACTTTTTTTGCTACTTTCGAGTTCGCTAAAACCGAATATGAGAGGCAGGGGTCGGAGGGAATTTCATATGTATTGAAATCACAATCACACCATATGCTTTATGGTTCTCCGATAGGTTTTTCAGGAAAATTTGAAGGATCAGACTGATCAGATCCCACACATAAAACCACAAAATAGGCATCAGGTCTAACCCAGTAAATATATCGAAGCCATATTTTCACGATATCTGCTCATATTTTTCCGCCAGCCTAGTATCGAAAAAAATTATGCATCATGTCATGCCTCTTTTATGGCTTTTTGTATGGGGGATGCAACACCCCTTTGTCTGATAATCAAAATTTTCCTTAAAAACATATCGGACCACCAAAAAGCATATGGTGGCAGGCACCTAAGGAGAGATCGGAGAGAATAGGTCCCAAGGGGAAACATTTTCCTCTCTGAAAGTAATGGCGGTCAAACGTAAGAACACTCTGCAGTCCTTCCTAAAAGGGAAAATATTGATTTAATTAACAATAGGGAGTAGGGTTTACCCTGGACTCCTGTGGTATGAAGACCAAGGATTACCTGAAAAAAAAAACTGACTTCATATTCGGTTTCAGTGATCTCGAAATTAATAGAAAAAGTTGTCAAACCCCACAGGTTTTTTTTTCTGTTGAACAGTGTTATTAATATGTAGGTGCATGTAAGAGAGTTGTATAAATATTCCACCTTGACAAAAAACATCGATATCGATACAGTGAAAAATATTGTGGACATGGCCCCGACTGGAAATTAGTTTCGGTTTGGATCTATTAGTTTTGTAGTTAAAAATCTTGTTGGCCAAAAGTATTCGAAACTGTGAACTACATACATCTTTAATACAAGTTTTCACGATACATACGTAACAGTTTAATTATACGACTTCATTACATCACCTTACCATTAATGGGACTGGCTCACCTTAATTTGAACACTTGCTCAATACATGTGTTAATTATCCCATAAAAATGGGCAAAATTATCAATTCTTAACAAGATAGAATTTGCAAATTCAGCAGTCTACCAACGTACATCGTAAAATTAATTTTTAAAGACATTAATAATCTTCTAATAGAATTAGATTTAGCAATTTTTTTGCTATGTTATAATCGAATACTGATAATTAGCATGCTGAACATAAAAGTAATAAAATGGGAACAACAAAATAGGAACAATAAAAATTTAAGAAATAAAAACTCTAAAAGACGCCAGTTGTCGCACGCCACATTCCATTAAAATTAGCACACTATATATATTATATATTTACATAAATGTTACAATTTATGGTCTATATTTATAAGGCGTTGCACATCCGCGCGATTTAAGGCAAAAAACTTTTTTCTATAGGATTTTGATGGGAGGTATCTCATTTTCTTCAGGAACTTACGTTGATGTCAAATTTGAAAGAATTTTTGAAATCCCAACGACAGTTTTTTTTTTAAGTCGGGTAAAGTGATTTTTCAGTACAAAATTTTTGACCATTTTTTTTTTAAAGACCAAAATTTTGAAAACAGAGGCATAAGAAAAAAATGTAAGCCGCAAACTTTATTCTACAGATTTTTCTCTATCATTTGATATTAAGAACATAAAAATGTAACTGCCGTAGAAAAAGTTATAACCTTTTGAAAATGAGAGTGTTTTTTTTGGTAGTTTGCACACTAAAATCTATATGTGCCAGGTAGAAAAAAATGAAATCGAACGGTTGTGAACTAAAAAAAGGTGTCAAATTACTCCTGAGCACTTACTAAATAAGACAAAGAAGTTTTGAAAAAAAGTTCATCGACTACTGTTTGAAAAAGGTCGAAAAACGGTACGGTAACTATACGTGATAAAGCAGTTCTGGGACCAGATTCAAATTCACCACTAATAAAATCATCGAAAATTACTATTTTTGTTTTGTTTTGTTGTGCTTTTTAACAAATGTACCGTTTTTCGACCTTTTTCAAAAAGTAGTCGATGAACTTTTTTTCAAAACTTTTTTGTCTTATTTAGTAAGTGCTCAGGAGTAATTTGACACCTTTTTTTAGTTCACAACAGTTCAATTTCAATTTTTTCCTACCTGGCATACATAGATTTTAGTGTGCAAACTACCAAAAAAACACTCTCATTTTCAAAAAGTTATAACTTTTTCTACGGCAGTTACATTTTTATGTTCTTAATATCAAATGATAGGGAAAAATCTGTAAAATAAAGTTTGCGGCTTACATTTTTTTCTTAGGCCTCTGTTTTCAAAATTTTGGTCTTTAAAAAAAAATGGTCAAAAATTTTGTACTGAAAAATCACTTTACCCGACTTAAAAAAAAAACTGTCGTTGGGATTTTAAAAATTCTTTCAAATTTGACATCAGCGTAAGTTCCTGAAGAAAATGAGATACCTCTCATCAAAATCCTATAGAAAACGCATTTCGCGCGGACGTGCGTTGTGTAACAAAAAAACAAAAAAACAAAGAATTTAATCGATGGCACTCCCGAAACTCGAGATCAAATATAAAAGTTTGACCAATCCTTAGCGCTCAAAAAATCTTGTAAAAGCACAGTAACACAGCTGAGCGGTATAAAATCAGTTGATTTATACTTGAACTAACTGACCCGGTAAACATTATGCAATGGGCTTTATCATGAATAACCACTTTCGAAAATTATTTTCTCAGACAACAATAGAACTGCAAGGCAGCCTGATAAAACAAATCTCGAGAACATTTATTAATGATACAAGTAAGACTAAATATGCTCGCATTCATGTACCAAATTTCATAAAGGTCGTAAATTCACACTTGTTGTTGATCTCCTTAAAAGGTGAGTTTAAAGAGTGTTTTTTTTTACACGGTTATCTAAGAAACACCCAAGTATCAAATGATATGTTGGGGGGTTGAGCTTCCTGTTCAATGCTTTATGTAAAAACTATCAAAATAGTACAAATGCTGTGCTGAATGCATACACACAAGCATTGACCAAACATTAAATACCCAACACTGCAGAACTTTCAAAATTTTGCTTGTATGGTAGGTGCTCAGATCTTGCACTTACTGTTCTCAGCGTCTGAGTGAAATTTGATTTCACAAAAAACGCTTTCAGTATAACATTTTCGATTTTTTGCTTACACGGGAGGTGCTACGCCCTCTTGTCCGAGTTCGCATAGTTTTTGCTCAGAGTTTCCGCTTACCGTACGTAGTATTTATGTGTATTTTGGTTGCATTGTAATCAAAAATACGGGAAACTGGGGAGGCTTTGGCATTTTTTTGGAGCCTGATATCTTGGCAGCTATTCGACAAACCTTAATTATTAAATGATAATGGCAGCTATTCGACAAACCTTAATTATTAAATGATAAAATTATGGTTAAACTTTTCTGGTAGTTTTTTTTTTCCTAATGAATGCAAAAGTCATTTTCGCCGAATGTGCCCCTTACTGGAGTAGCTTCGGCATTTGGTATAAAGTACAAAAGAATGATAAAAAAATACCTTCTAGGCACCATTTTTTAACTTCATTCAACTTTAAATTGTATTAATATAAAAAAACACTCCACGTTATTGTAATTCAAAAAAACTAGAAGGAAATAATTATAATTATTGAAATCACTGAGATTGACAATTCTCCGCCGCACTATGGTTTTTTTTGGACTAAAAAGTACACACAAAAATAATTCACTACAAGGACCCTTTTTTAAAAAAAAATCAAATGCAAAATTAAAGGTTATACAATGAGCTATCTGAAAAGATCCCCGCTTTTTCTAGCAATTGATCCACAAATTAGGGACAGAGGTCGAAATCTCATAAATTTAAAAAAAAAAACGGTTTTTCTGTTTAAAAATGTTAGTCGCACTAAGCGCAGGAGTGATATATGAATAAATTTATAAGCATTCAATGAAATCAAGCAAGAAAAAATTAATTCATTATAAAAATGGGCGGTGCCACGCCCCAAAAACAAATTCCTGATATCTCCGAAACTATTAGACGCAGATAAATAAGACTCGGTATGTTTGTAATGGGCACAGAGAGAAATAATATTTATTAGAAAAGTGGGCGGTGCCACGCCCCAAAAATATAAAACACACCATATCTTCGAAACTATTTGACCCATGTAGATGAAATTCGGTTTATATACAAAAGTCATCAAGACAAATAATGTCTGCTGAAAAAATATGTGGAGCTACGCCCACAGGCAGAGCTACATGAATGAACTTGTTTCCTGTAGAACAGAGTTTCAATTAATAAGGATATGTTCATTGTTGGGTGTTGTACCGCCCTTTTTTTCAGCAAATGTTATTTGACTCACTATTCTTTATATATGTACCGAAATTCATTGCTGTAGCTCAAATAGTTTCGGAGATATGATAAGTTTTATATTTGTAGGGCGTGGCACCGCCCACTTTTTTAGTGGATATTATTTCTCTCTGTCTGCGTCTAATAGTTTCGGAGATATGACGAATATGACGAATTTGTTTATGGGGCGTGGCACCGTCCATTTTCACTTTGAGTTGATTTCATCTTATTGATTTGATTGAATGCACATAAATTTATTCATATATCGCTCCTGCGACTAACATTTTTAAACAGAAAAACCGTTTTTTTTTTTAAATTTATGAGATTTCGACCTCTGTCCCTAATTTGTGGATCAAATGCTAGAAAAAGCGGGCATCTTTTCAGATAGCTCAATGTATAACCTTTAGTTTTGCATTTGATTTTTTTTAAAAAAAGGGTCCTTGTAGTGAATTATTTTTGTGTGCACTTTTTAGTCCAAAAAAAACCATAGTGCGCCGTGCGAAACATCTACGATTGGTTATTTTCATCAATCGGAACTTCATGGATTTATTTTCATACATATAATGCTAAAAAGAGGCTGAAAAGTACATTTGGCAGAACAATTGCCGAAGCTACCCCGAAGCATCTCTTTTACTTTTACATTATCTTTTTCTAATTTCAAGTACTTTTCTTTAGTTTTCACACATTTATTCTTAATATTCTGTTATAACTTTTGGTTTTTTTAATAAACCGTTAAGAGTAAAAAACACTTACGTACTAAAATTATCTTTCTCCCAAAACTATTAAAATGATTTTAACTGACAGACAGACATCCACACAGATGGACATGGCTCTATCGACTCAGGAGGTGAAGCTGATCAAGAATATACTTTTCCATACCTGCCACGCGTCCTTCTCAGCGTTACAAATGGAAGGACAAAGTGAATATACCCTGGGCGTACGGTATACAAATTGGACTGCTGGAATGCGTTACTTTTCAGGATCCACTACAGGTCCATCATCAGACACACTTGCCGATATTTAGAATAACTTTCAAGCATACCATACCCTAAAGTATAGATTTATTTAGAATCAGATCAAAATTAAAAAAAAAATCCATGCAAACAGAAACTCAACCCAACATGACATTTGATATATGCATGTTCGTAGCAAAATAATGTGTAACGTTATCTGTTCCAAAAAAACTATAAAATTGCTCAAATGACTTTTAGTTAATCCTTTGATGTTAGGAAACTCAACGAAGATAGTAATGAAGAAGGGATATGTATATAAATAAAATATCAATTTATAATTGTAATAAAATTTAAATCTATAAACTCCAATTCCGTATGATTCTAATCTAGCCCTCAAATTTTTTGCAATACATAAAATGCATGCTTATCTTAAAATATGATTTTATAAGGAAAAATTGAAAGAAAATATTGATTTCATCTCTGAATTTAATTACATTAACATTATAAACTTAAGAAAAAACAAGTAACTTTTTACAAAATAAATTATTTTTTAAAAATAACAATATTAACAGTATATTAGCATTAGTAATTTACTTATAACAATGTAATAATTTTCAAATCTTTGGTACATAATTCAATAATATAAAATTTCGAGATAATTCTTAAATGCATAGAACAGACTTATCCTATGAAATTCATGCAAAATAATATATAACAATAAACTATGCAAAATATATTGAATTGAACATTGATGTTTTGTCACGTGCTGGAGATCAATCGTCCTTTTCTTCTTTGGCTGTCATAAAGAGTTTTTGACAAAGGTAAGTTGTATATACTGTGTAAGAAAGAAAGTAAAATATTTATAAACATTTTTATATCTTTTAAATAAATCGTATGTCGCCTGATTAAGAATCTTGTGCCCATACAATCCAATTTTAGGACTGACAAAATTTTTTTGTGATACAATTTTTTTTTAATTTATAATACTTATTTTCATACATTGCACGGTCTGGCAAGTGTTTGCATTCATTCATAATTCCAAAAAAGTAGACAGAAGCCTTTAAGATAGGACCGTGTTTTATGTGAAATATTCTTGTTGATTACATGATTCAGTCATTTTTAAAAGTATGAGTTTTGTAAAGCTTTGTGGAACAGTACAAGTCATTCAATAAAATCATTACAAAGTTATAATTAAAATATTCAGGATGTTTTCCTGACCCACTGAGAGAAAAATTATCTGAAAGACATTTAAATGCCACAAAAGGGTTAGCAAAACATTTTCTTTCAGATGGCAAAAAAACAAATATTGCCAAGAAACAAAAGTTGCTTATGATAAAGCATATGATAAAGCATTGTCGAATCCTCAGTCTCCTGGCATGTCTCTCTCTTTTGAAATTAAAGTTTTAATGCTAAATAAAACTCAATTTCGAGAGTGCAATTTGCACTAAACACGAGAAAGGTAATCATACTGTGCAATTAACATTTAATTTTATTAAAAAAAAAATAATACTTTGGCACTCGACTTTTATCTCAGTGACCTGGCACATCAAAACATCTTAAAATTTTGCTGAATTGTGTATCTAGCGCATTGCTGTTTTATTGATGCGAAAGACCATAGTAAAGTTACCTTAAGATCGTTTTTTTTTTTGTCTCAGATCATGGATATTTTAGTCGATATACCGTGGTTTGTGTATGAGATTGTTTGCGGCCAGTCAAGATTCTCCATTCTAAAAAACTGCATTTTGAAAATAAATAAAATAACGAACCTAAAGGTCTTATTCTTGTTTTTTGGTAGTTTAATTGGGTTTTAAAAAACAACGCTTTAAAGATTATTTGTCTTTTTGACCGGTTCATAGAAAATTAAAAAACGACCTAAACTGCACTTACGACTATTTGTCTGTACTCAGATACAAAAAAAATGTGCCGAAAATAGTGTATTTTCCTGGCTTTTTGAGTAGAATCACACATTTATGAAAAAAACAAGAATTCAGTCACCACTTACGGTTAAGAACTTCACTATAATCAGAGCCTTAGTCAGGGGATATATGATTTATGTACATATTTGAAAGGTATTTTCTGCAAACATAATAACATGAAACCACTCATATGTTACTTTTACCTAATATATTTTTCAACCAATTTGGCCGATTCTGCCAAACAACACCAATGAAATAAAATGGAATTCCAAGAACAGTGATGAGGACACCCATACCCACTTCGTAAGGGGCAACGTAAATAGGCACCACAACCAGAAAGGCACAAATGGCTACAAAAACTGCAGGTACCCATAATGAAACCTACAATATAGATAATATATAATAGCAATTAATACCTTAAAAACGTGCAAAGTTTATAAGTATGTTAAGCAATACCTTTATAGGACGTTCCATATTTGGTCGAGTATAGCGAAAATATAACACAGCAGAAACTGATAGCATAATGAAAAAGGATTCAACAATGCTGGCGTATGTAATCAGCACATAAACATCACTAACTACAAGCATCAAAATTGATAGTGCACACTATCAAAAAGAAAAAAGTACAATTAATACATAAATTAGAAATGAATGAGTTTTGACATTAGTTTTGCAAAAAAGAGCATTTTATGAAAATTACCAGAAATACCAAAGAGGGTGTTGGCGTATAACTCTTAACCCCTATATGTGATAAAATTGCAGGCATATGACCATTTCGCGCACCAACGAAACACATCCTTGATGAGGTCATAATGTGTACTGAGAGTCCTCCAAATGCAGATATTGCTACCATTATCGGTATAATTAAAGACCACATACCAAGAATTTTATCACCAAAGGTCTAGTGATTTAAAAAAAATGTATACACAAACGTGTACTTGTTAAATTTTGAAATTCAATTTGTTTCACATAAACAAGAAACTTACCACTGCTATAGCTTCCGAAGCTACCATTTGTGCCGGCGTCAATACTGCCAAATATGACATATTGGCTAAAACATAAATGGCTGTTACTAATGGCAGAGAGATGTAAATCGCACGTGGTAAATTCTTATAAGGATCTCGTAGCTCTTCAGTCATAAAGTTTAAGTAATTCCAGCCAGCGTAAGAAAATATACCTGAGTAAAAAGCAACTGATAACTTTCCGGGATCCGTTTCAGTACCCGCAAAAGGTTCAGTAAAGTTTTCGACATTTCCTGAAAAGAAATAATCAGGCATATTCTGAAATCCGATTCACTTCGGAATCGGAATGCAAGCAATCTTCAAAAGCTCTGCATTGCGACAAATAATATGTAATCGGATTGGTATTTCAACAAATAAAATTTACTTATAGTTCCTATTTAAATTACCGAAACATAAATCCGATTTGGTGATAATTATCGAAATGCGAAGCTCTTAAAGATCGCTTTCATTCCGATTCCGAAGTGAATCGGACTTCAGAACATGCCAGAATAAATTGTTTTTATTAGTAACTAGCATTTCCCTATCTTATACAGTGGGCGGGGAATCACTTATTTTTTCAAAGGATGCAAATTATTCCGATGCAGTTTATGTATGTACTAAGCCTCATCTATGTGCGTTAAATAGTTTCAGAGATATGACGACCAAATCTCATCCATGTCCGTTAAATATTTCCTGAGATATGCGGAATTAGTTTCTTTGGGGGCGTGGAACCGCCCTTTTTTCCACTGAAAATCATTTGCCCAAAAGCACTTTATAGATTTACCAAATTTCAATTATCTGCGTCAAGTCGTTTCAGTGGTATTACAATTCAATTTTTAAGGGGGCGTGGCACCACACACAGGTTAACCTTCAAAATGCTTTTTGACCTTTTCTGATTGGTTAAGAATCAAAAAAGTTATAGCAGTTATAATTCAAAATTAAATTGAGATATTTAAATTTTTGGTACTCGCGCATTTTAGAAACCGAAAAAAATGTTCAAAATTGCACCAGCTACAATTTTCGCTAAAAAGGGGTGCGGTGGACTTTTTCTTGAAGAATTGTTATAGCCGAATTTACAATTATGCCACGTTTCAAGACCGCAGTACTTTGTTTCATTTAGATATTTAGTTCAACTGTACTATTCTTTGACATATTTTAATGAAGTTATAATTTCGGTTATTGAACGTATTAAATAAAGTAAGTTTACAAATTAATATTGTAAGTATTAAAATAATTATTTTGTTTATTAAATTACCCATAAGCATCCACACAACGCCGAGAACAATTATCAATACAAGAGCTGCTATTTTAGTAAACATAATGACATTTTGCATTTTTGTCGTTGCCTTCATGTAATAAGAATTCAAATATGTCAAAAAGCAAATTGTTACTGCGGCCAGAAGCTGCAATGCTGCTTCAGGAATTTTACATTCATCTGGAAAAAATGGTTGCAGAACGTACGAAGCGAACGTTAGAGCCATTATGGCATTAGTCGTTGGACTGAAATGAGTTAGAGAGATAAGAGAAATTTATACAGAATACTGGAATGATTTTAAGAAATATAAGACTATTGAATAGAAAGCATAGTTTTTTTTTTTTTTTTAGATGATACAAATTGGTTCCGATGGTCCTTATGCTTCCTCATGAGTAACGTTCATAGCTAGAGTATACATATCGATACGTCCAACGTAAAAGTTGGTAAATTAAAAACCGTAGTTTTTAGTTACGAGCATTTTTGTATTGTTTTCGTTAAAACAAGAAAACTAAAAACAAAAATTTAATAAATACTTCGGTAATTTGTAGTCCAAATAAAGGTTTTTCGACTATTATATCGTTGTCGCTATTCCAAATAGATTTACAGAGATATTAACAATTTCAACTTATAATTTGGATAAAATGAATACATATGAGTTGTAACTCTAGTTACCAACTAATGTTCTCTTTCAGTTCCATGAGAAAAGTTGGTAACTTAACTTGCAAACTAGCATTAAAAATATTTTACGCACATTACGTTGGTATGTAGGACTTACAACCACTGATTTTTAAAGAAAAATTAACTTAAAACTTTGTAAGTTAAGTTACCAACGCAATTTGTTATTTTTGTCCCGTGCATAAGTTATCAACTTAAGTTGCCAAGTTTTTGCATGGAGACCTCACTAAAATATACTTAGGTTGTAACTTCAAAAATTGTTCCCAGCCCTTCAAATTTCAAGCTAGAGGTACCAAAATTTGACACATGATAGAGTCTAATACGCAGATTTCGAAAATCATTGTCCCGTAAAAAGTTGGTAACTTGAGTTACAAACCTTTACGTTGGATTCGTTGGATCGATTTTAAGTCAATAGATAAAGCTATGTTTAACATAGAGCAAGCAAGTACATATTCAATTAATAACACTAGTTGACAAATAAAAAAAAAAAAAATATGTACAAGAAACGCCACTATTTTTTTCCGATGCACTTTGGTCCCCCCAATTCGAAAATCACAAAAAAAAAATAAATTTTTATGGATAGGTTTTCGAAATATGAAATTATTTTTTTTATGTTGGTTTCACACTTTAAGTCATATCTCAAGTCATAAATGTCTGATATGGTCGCACTTACACTACCGGCCAAAAGTTTAGACTCACTTGCTTTATTTTGGAATCTTTCAAAATATAGTACCTACTTAGTGAATTCCAGCGAGCATAACAATAACAAACAACAAGTTAGGGTATTCTCTTTGTCGGACCGTGAAAAGGAGTGGGTTTTGTTGGTTAGAGAATAGGTAGAACGAGCATAAACTTATTATGTGCTTAGTGCGTGTTGTGCTTCAGAAATTCACTCAAAAAATCATATTTTCCACCGTTATTTTGTGTTTTTCTTTTTAAAAAGCTTAGTAAATTATTTTTCATATCGAATATCGTAATGGTTCTGACGAAATAACGCCCAAAAAAAACGAAATAACGCCCAAAAAATAAAATGACGTAATAACGTCCAAAATAAAAAACGAAACAACGCCCAAAAAATATGAAATAACGCCCAAAATCAAAAACGAAATAACACCCAAATTATTTTCATATAAATTTGGGCGATAATCATTTTGGAAATAACGCCCAAAATTTATTTGTATGAAAATAATTTGGGCGTTATTTCGTTTTTCGTTTTTGGGCGTTATTTCATTTTTTAAAAATAAAACGAAATAACGCCCAAAAAAACGAAATAAAGTCCAAATTTTTGGGCCTTATTTCCAAAATGTTTATCGCCCAAATTTATAGGAAAATAATTTGGGCTTTATTTCGTTTTTGTTTTTGGGCGTTATTTTATATTTTTTGGGCGTTATTTCGTTTTTATACCCTACACCCAGGGTATATTCACTTTGTCCTTCCGTTTGTAACGCAGAGAAGGAGGCGTGGCAGGTATAGAAAAGTATATATATTCTTGATCAGCGTCACCTCCTGAGTCGATATAGCCATGTCCGTCTGTCTGGCTGGCTGGCTGGGTGGCTGGCTGGCTGGCTGGCTGGCTGGGTGGCTGGCTGTGTGTTGAAATACACTTTTTGGAAAAACTAAGCAAGATAATTCAATGAAATTTGGTACACTGCCTCCGTCGCCAAAGTTAGCTCGGGGGATTGAAAATGAGCAAAATCGGTCAACGGACACGCCTACTGCCCATACAAAAATTATATTCAAAATGCAATTTTAGGAGTATTTTTCACGACAATGCAACCACAATACATATAAGTACTACGAATTGTAAGCGCAAGCTCTGATAAAAAACTGAGCGAATTCGGACAAGAGGGCGTGGCACCTCCCATATAAGCAAAAGCTTCAAAACGCTATACTGAAAGCGTTTTTTGAGATATTCGAACCAACTTTGACTCAGACACTAAAAATTATAAATGAAAGCTCTCAGAAAAAATTGGTTGAAATCGTACAAGGGGGCGTGGCACCTCCCATATAAGCAAAAGTTTCAAAATGCTATACTGAAAAAGTTTATTGAGATAATCCAACTTAATTTCACTCTGACACTAAAAACTATAAATGCAAGCTCTGAACAAAAACTGGGTGTACTCGGACAAGAGGGCGTGGCACCTCCCATATAAGCAAAAGCTTCAAAACGCTATACTGAATGCGTTTTTTGAGATATTCGAACCAAATTTGACTCAGACACTAAAAATTATAAATGAAAGCTCTCAGCAAAAATTGGGTGAAATCAGACAAGGGGGCGTGGCACCTCCCATATAAGCAAAATTTTCAAAATACTGCAGTGTAGGGTATTTATTTTTTGGCCAGGCCAAAATTTACATCCTTACTAGTTTATTTTGGGCATTATTACGCCATTTTATTTTTGGGCGTTATTTCGTTTTTTTTTTTTTTGGGCGTTATTTCCTTGGGCGTTATTTCCTAACGCCGTGTATTTGGCTGTAAACTAGTTTAATTTGATATCTTATTAATAGCAATAGTTTTCAAGAAATGTAAATGAAGCCCTGTTGTAAATTGACAAAAAATTTAAATTGTTTTTATTCTACTTAACGTATATTGCATACAAAAAAAAAGGCCGATTTAAATTGTAACTCAAAGAAAAAGAAAAATTATAAATTTATTAATTGACTACAATAGATAAACAATTTAAAGCCGTATAAGCTTAGAGAGAAACATCGCAATGTTGAAAGTCTACACACGAGTATCGCGAATTGCGTAGTTTGTAATTGGAAAAAAAAAATAATATAATAATGCATATCGATTGCTTTCATACTGAACCTCACAACTCCAAAATTGAACTCTTTCCATTTTTATGGTACAATCAGAAATATGTTTCTACTCTATAAAAAATTAAACCCCAGCCCCAATCAATCATTACGGCCAAAAAAGATTATGCATAAGCCACTCGTGACTCTACAACTGCTATTTTATTCATTTAGGCTATGTAACTTTTTCAAAACAAAATGAACAAAAACCTAATTACCTTTGGCCTGGCTAAAAAATTAAATACCCTACAGAGCAGATTTTTAAAATTCCCACGAACTAATTTTTACGAGTGCACTAAATTTCATCGAATTATCTTGCTTAGTTTTTCCGAGAAAATTATTTTCTGACCGACATGGCTAAATCGATAAAGAATATACAGTGGCTCACAGCTTATATCAACCAGTAACCATATTAAATTTTAAATGAGTTTAACTTATGAATAAAATAAAATATAAAAAAATTTGAATGCAGATTTGTACATAAAAAAAAAACCCTTCATAAAATGTGTAAAAGAAAAATCAGAAATATATTCCAAATCGTCCCACAGCAGTGGAAAAAAGAACTGACTTACAAAAATTTTTCTCACAGCTTATCTCAACCAGAGAGTCCTTAGGATATTGAAGATCGACTGTGGGACCTAATGGTGGTTCTTTAATTATTTGAAGATTATGTAAGATTATATATATAAATAGTATATATATTATTCTCTATTTTATAAAAGGCTAAAACCCGATTAATTTTTAAATAACTGGTTACCCACTGTATATACTTTACTTACAAACGGAAGTACAAAGTCAATCTACCCTGTGTGTAGGGTATAATTAAACGGATCAAACATTGTTATCTAGTCAGAATCTATTGGAATTTTAATCAATATATGAAAACGATTTTCCATGTACAAATACTTTTTTCACTAAGTGCCTCACAACATGCACCTTTTGTTGAAAACAATACGCCAATTTTTTAATGAACTTACCCCCCCCCCCCCATTAATGAAGTTTTTATGGTTTCTGAACGCTAAATACTGTCAGCGTCAAAAGAAGTTGTACACGTTGTTCCTCTATGTTTGCAGTTAAATTATACTCTTTTGCAATTCCCTTTTGTTTTACATTTTTTGTTTTTTTAATAATATATTTTCTCCTCTCTTAATGTACATAATAAAAACAACAACAATATTACAATAACAAAAATTCATAGAACAAAAACAAAAACATCTTCATATTAATAGCGTCAAAAGAAATTGTACAACAAACACGTGCACCAAATATTTTAAAGAATTTTAACGGTAAAAAATTCCCGTTATTTTTAGTGATTTGACTTTTTATCATGTTGTAGGCAATATTAACTAATTATAATAATTATTAATTGACTTGACGTCGTGAGGATCAGTTCAAATCTGAAGATTTTTGAGTAACGAAATTTATTTTCAAAATGGGTAAACAAACCTCCCTGGATGTTCGCGAACTTGTGCTAAAATATTATAAAAAAGGAAAAACATTGCGTGAAATTGGTTTGATGATTGATAGAAGCCATAATACTGTAAAACATATAATTGATAATTACAAAAAGTTCGAAAATTTACAAAATCGTCCCAAATCTGGAAGACCCCGTAAACTAAATGCGACTCAAATACGATCCATTGTGCGACGAGTGAAGCAAAATCCAACTGAAAGTGCTGTTAAAATATCCGAGAACATTTCAGAACGCTCAGGTGTTAACGTTAGCTCCAGTACTATACGTAGAGCACTACATGCAAATGGACTACGTGGACGAGTTCCAAGAAGCAAACCTTTCATATCAAAAATCAATCAACAGCGACGTCTGAATTTTGCTAAAAAGTATCAATAATGTGGTCTTTACTGACGAGAGCAAATTTGAAATTTTTGGTAAGAAAACACCAACTAAAATTTAGAGATGCAAAAATTCAGCATTTGCCCAACAAAATGTAATATCTACCGTCAAGCATGGTGGTGGTTCGGTCATGGTATGGGGGTGTATGGCAGCCAGTGGTGTAGGTAACTTGGTTTTCATAGAGAGCACTATGAATAAAACAGATTACCTCACCATTTTGAAAGATAATTTGCAACCTAGTGTCGACAAATTGGGCTTGGATCAAACTTGGGTCTTTCAACAAGACAATGATCCTAAGCACACTGCTAAAATAGTAAAGGAATGGCTGCTATATCATACCCCAAAACAGCTGGATCATCCCGCCCAGTCACCCGACCTTAACGCTATCGAGCATTTGTGGGAGCATCTGGACCGTCAGATTAGAAAAAGAACGATTACCAGCAAAGACTCTCTAAAATCAGTGATAATAGAGGAATGGCAAAAAATCTCTTCCGATGTAACCCGAAACCTAGTGGAATCGATGCCCAGAAGATTGCAAGCTGTAATCAACGCAAATGGAAAGCAAACAAAATACTAACCTCTTTAAAATTCTTTGAAATAATTTTTTTATACTTACTGTACAATTTCTTTTGACGCTGTGAATTTGAAGTATTTTAAGTTGTTGTTCTATAATTTTTTTTATTGTTAAATTTTTGTTTTTTTTTTTTTTATAAAATGAAAGAATATACAATATATTTTTCAAAAAACATAATAGAGTTATTCACGATCTAGAGTAACGAGCTGAGTAACAGGGTATAAGTGCACTCAGTTACTCTGAATAGTGAGCATACTCAATACTTTACACGTATATTTGCTTTTTGTTTCTCAAAATAATTTTAGCTGACAACAAAAAAAAAAAAAAAATTTTTAATTGAATATTTTGCTCTCATTCAAATTTTTATTTTTGATGAACGAAAATTGCTTCTCAATCATAAACAACTTCAAACGTTTCTATAGAAATAGAAATAGTAAAAAAAGGCAAAAGTGTAAGATTATTTTACACTAGAAAATAGCTTGACTAAAAGGGTAAAAGAGTAACAGAGTAACTTACGAATATTTTGTTGTTGTGGTTGTGCACTGTTACCCTGTTACTCTGTTACTCAGGACGTTACTCTAGATCGTGAATACCTCTAATATGTTGAATAAAATGATAAAGCAAACTAGTAAAATAAAGACAAAAACATAACATATTAACGTGTACAATTTCTTTTGACGCTGACAGTATAAATGCTAATAACTTAATTAGTATGGCGTAATTTAGTTTTTGTAAGCTGCATAACTTCTGAAAATAAAGCCATAATTTTTTGGAAATAAGACAGAAAAGTCTGCATACAAAATTCTGGCAATACATATTTCTATTTTGGTTATTTTAAAAGTTATTTAGCTTACAAAAAATAAATTACGCTACAGAAAATAACGCCAGAAAATCTTTTCGAAATAAAGCCAGAAATTTTCTGCCATTAATTTTTCAAAAAAAAAAGGTAAAAATGAAATAGGAAATAACGCCAGAATTTTGAAAATAATGCCATTTTAACATGAAATGAAAATTATATTACCTTTTGTCACTTGAGTTATAAATTTATCCATAAAAACTGGGCGCCCTTTGGCTCCACTTTGTCATAAGTAAACAATGTTGCCAAGTTGTCAAAATCAAACACATTTGAATAAATGACAGTTCTAGGATGAAAAAATTATATAAATAATTACTATCGATAGTTTGTCATAAACCATCGATAGTCACGATAGCGCGAGACTATCGATAGTATTGATAGTGCTATCAATAGTTTGCGAGCTCCAGTAGTCCGTTACTTTCAATTACGATACCTTAACTTCAAAGCAGACATTGAAACTTTTATACTCTACATAATTCAAAAATTTTTACAAATGAAAGTTTTTTTAAATCTTTTACTTGAAAAATTTTTGAAACTCTTATAAGTTTTTTAAAAAACTTTTATAAAAAAAGTTTTTTTTTATTTTTTAAGATTTTTTAAAAGTTTTTAAATGAAAGTTTTATTTTAGTTTTTATAAAAGTTTTTTTTAAGTTTTTGCAAAAAAAGTTTTTAAGTTTTTTTAATTTAATTTTAAAGTTTTTTGTACGGCTTTTCCTAAATTCTTATTTCAAGAAGAATAAAGTTCTTTAAAACTTTTATCTAAAAGTCTGACTTAAATTAAAAAAAAAAAACTTTAAAAAGAGTAGAATTTTTCCTTTTGCTTCAAAAGATGATATTCCGCCTTTGTAGGCAGACTTTGAAATAAAAAGTTGCTGATTCGGCCCCGTTACACATTGTCAAGCAATAATTAAGGTATATTGTTACCCTTGGATAAAATTTCTAACATTTGATTTTATGTATATTATTATGAGTGTAATCTGGGGTGGAATCGCCGCATCCGTGAACTTACAATTCTTGACGTAAAATCATGTTTTTCACATGTATTTCGCATTACTAAACACATGATTTTACGTCACGAGTTGTACGTGCACTGATGCGGCGATTCAACCCCAGATCTGCAAAAACTTGTTGTCACTTACACAAAAATCATCATTGCATCCCATAGGTACAGAAAAGCAGGAAGTGATCCGTACGCCTCGAAAATATAAGCATAGTCTCCACCTGATTTGGGTATAGCAGTGCCTAGCTCAGCATAGCATAAAGCACCAATCATAGACAAAATTCCACATAAAACCCAAATTAAGAGCGATGTACCCACAGCCTCGACCTCACGAATGACTCCTTTTGGCGAAATGAATATACCGGATCCGAAGATAATGCCTAGAATTATAGCCACACCCTCTAGTAGACCCAGCTGCTTTTTCATTTGAACTTTACTGGATGTTGAGTCATTTCCCGAAGAACCATCACGCTGCTTTCCAACAACAGTTGGCTGATCACCTGTTGGAGTTATCAGCACCTTTTCACTTGCCGGCGATTGCAAATTTGTCACAGGCATTTTAGAACGATTTTACTTTGAACAGTGGATAGTGAATGACGCTCTTTAACAGAAATTACCTCGCTACAAGAGTGGGTGCTTATTTATTAAAATATTTAAATCAATTCGGAATCTTGAATTAAAGTTAATTGACGAATATAAGAAATCCAACATTTAAGCATTTAAGTGACAATAGTACAGATTTCTCCATTTAACGATTTCAGACAAATTTTTATCTTCCGGTCCTTCACTCTTTTGTGTTTCAATTTCTCTGTTCTTTTTCGACGCCAATAAACTTATTTTGTACTCTTGCGCGGTTCTAATCACCTTCTTTATTTTTGTTGCAATTCTTTGTATGTATGTAGGCGTAGTGTTCTTTCTCGCCTCTCTTGAGGAATCAATTATTTAGGTTAGAATAAAATCATTTGTCGTTATTTTTAACACTAGTGTGTGAAAATTTGCATCTAACTTGATTTAATCAAATGTCTATTTATGCTTAGAAGCAAATATTTAATCAATAGATTCGCATTCATTTGTTCTCCCACACCTTTTCCACGAAACAACAACGGCGCAGCGCACATTGGAGTAAATATAATCCACTTATGGTTATTATTGGATTATTGGTTTTCCCATTCTGGTTATCCTATTATTTTAATTTATTTATAAGGTATGCCCTCGTTTTTAATTAAGAAACAATTTACTTATTTATGTCTTCCACTCTTTGCGTGTATTTTTCAACTGTTAACGGTATGCGTAGTAACTGACATCATGTGCAACCGCCGATTTGACGGAGAAACCAAAGACTAATGAGAAAGAATTTACGGTTTCATATGTCATATGTTGGGCAGTGTTGCCGAATAGATACAATTGCATTTAAAGTGCGTGACACTTCTTTTCTGTCTTGATACGTTTTGTTCGCTTTTTCATCGATACACTAGGTGGGGTGTCACACGAAGGGCACGGGCACATATGGCAAACGGAGGGAAATGAAAAGCAACACGTCCCTCCGCTTGCCTACAAACTTGACGTGCCCGTGCCCTTCGTATGACTTTATATACATATTTTTTAAATGGTACCTCAGATTTAATTTTGGTTGTAGCTTGTTAAAATATATTTTCCCAACTGGAAACGGAAGCGCATTGAAACGACTTTAGTTTTGCTTCATGGGAAGCAAGAAGCGGCTTCCAATGCTGTTCTCACTGCTTATCT
This sequence comes from Calliopum simillimum, assembly GCA_951812925.1. Taxonomy (NCBI): domain Eukaryota; kingdom Metazoa; phylum Arthropoda; class Insecta; order Diptera; family Lauxaniidae; genus Calliopum; species Calliopum simillimum. The sequence continues at coordinate 143,824,702 of OX638368.1, forward strand.
TTTTTACCACAGCATGTCCTAGCAGAGATGCACACCTTCAGAAGCACATGGAAGCACACGATAGCAAATCGCTCGTGTGTTCGCTCTCATATGTCGCAATGGAGAATAGAAGCTTTATAACTCTATTTGATTTTTTTTCCCTGCTGAAGATTTTAATATCGACGTCACCGTTCTTCTGGTTTATGCTGAAATTAGCCAAGAAGTAGCGTTTCGTAACGTCACGGTTGCTTGTTAACGTAGCATCGATTAGTGAAAACGGTAGGCAACGTTCGAAATGTCATCTTACAACTTAAAAATTACTTAAAAAAATTCCAGTTTTTGTAAACAAGCATCCATTGCCATACTCAATTTAATAAATTGGTTCAAAAAATTCCATTTATAACATCCAAATTTTATTTATTTTATCTAACAACGTAGCGCGACGTTTGAAAATCTAATTTCAACAGGTCTCAACGTTGCGTACCGCTACTTTACGATTTCACTAATCGCTTACACGCTTCTGCTATTTGATAGATTTTGACAGACGTCACGTTACGAAACGCTACTTCTTGGCTAATTCCACCATTATTTGAATGAATTGATCTCAAATATTATTTTGTTTGACACTTTTTTTTTGTCATATTAATACATTTCGAATTTTAAAATCATACGTTTTTTTCTTAAGGCGCAGCAACACTGATGTTTGGAAAACGCACAGAACTTTAGTGTTGCCAGTATTTCTTTCGAAAATTCCCCTCAAAAATGTTTGAAAAATTACCAGTCTTGTTAAAAAATCGCACAAATACCATAGTTGTCAAAATCAATACGAACTTTGACAGTTTTACGAGTTTACAAGGTTTTCGAGGCCTATACACGTTTTAAGGAATACCCTCAATATGTATCTAACAAAATTGTAAAAACATTTCATAAATTATTCATACAAGTTAATGATAGTATAAAATAGAAGTTTTGATTTAAATTTTCTTTTAAAAATTTTTAATGTTCCGGCCTGTTCCGTAATCCGTGTAATTTCAATTACTTTTAATTTCGAAGACTTGTTGATTACTTTTTATTTTCGATGTGGATGTGAAGCCTATTCAACGACTGTTCAAGACGTTTAACTTTTCACAGTAGAAACGCAAACTTTTTAGCTGTCAGTTGAAAAATACACACAAGTAAACAAGATTTATGAATCAAAATGCTTTTTATTAAATTTATAAACTTTAATTGAGTTTCACGTTAACAACGGTTGCTGCAATGCACTTGAAATTATAACTGCTCGCAATTTTGTCTGTCAAAATAATGTATTAGGCGAGATGCCCAATTATGGGGTTTCCTCTGATTTGAGGGAATTTCAGAAAGTTTTTTTTCATGCTCAGTGCATTTTATTGGGTTAATTAGATGTTCTATTGCAATTTAAGAAATAAAATCAGGTGGCATCCTATTTTCGAACTATTCTTACTAACACCATGATATAATGAAATGTCAAATAATTCACACAAACACTGACTTCGAAAATGCCAATTTGCCGACTTTTTACTTGTCATCGGAAAAAATGTTTTTTTAGTTAGAGTTTTTTATTTCAGCAATATTTACAATATTACATTTACAATAAAAATAAGAATTACTCGCTAAAAAAGGGAAAAACTCTGGAGCTTATACGTGTGTATTTTTTTTCTCAATTTGATCGAAAAAACAGCTTTAAAAAAGCAAAATTAATTGAAAAGTCGTAGCATAATGCCGACTTTTCAAAAAGTTTTGCATTCCACTTTATACCCACTTTCACGTGAAAGTGGAATTGGAAACAGGGCGGGTTATTTCAGTTTTAAAAATTTAATTTTTTTAATTTATTCTCAAAGTTAATTTTTTATTTATTTTTAAAAATGTTTTTGTGATGGATGTAGTTTTATGGCGGTTTACTAAACCTGTTAATCACCATTATCGTAAAACTTACAGACCGTAATACCACTTTCTCACCTGCCTGGTTAAGAAATTTCATCTAATTTAGCACTAACTTGGATAGTTTGCCATATGCCACATTCCAATTTGTATGAGAAATATTGGCCGGTTTCTAAAAATTGTGAGTTTAATCAAAACAAATAAAAAAAATTTTATAAAAAGGAAGAACCCATCAATTAAATTTTTGTTCAAGGCTAGAAAGGCTACTTAAGATTTTTCTTATTTTTATTTATTCATACTCCTAGAAAATATTTTAGTTTAATTAGAATCAAAGTTAAACAACAATTTACCGCTGAACACCCTCCGAATCTAGTCTTAGCATTCCAAGCGAAAAAGTAAGAGATACTTTAAGATTCTCGCACTCATACCACACTCTTTGGAGCTCGGAGCCATCAGTGCTTAAGGTGTTTTAAAAATATATAATGGTTGTGCCTTCTTCACACCTGTTATAGGGAAGAAGCTGCATAATAAATTGTTTTTCAAAACTAATCATGTAGTCTTAGAGAACTAGAAAAGTATCGAGAATGGAGGAATGTACATACTATCACGAGTTTTTCAGCCACAACGAGACAACACGTTGATCATCACCATTTCCAGACCATTTCTGAACATGTTACACAATCGATTTCAGCAGCCGATGAAATTCTTTAACTTATTTTCAAGTTAGAACAAAGTTTAATTTTGTCAATCTGTATTGGGCTTTATATTAATGTATAATCAAATCAAGTATTCATCACGTGAGTCCTTATTTTATTATATACTGTAGAAAAATATAATATAGGTCAAATACGAACTCACGCGACGAATTAGTAAAAGTATTTAGCAGTACAAATTAGATATTGTAATTTACTTTTTCTCTTTTGCATTAAGCTTTGAATTAATCATTTCCTTAAATTGAGACAAAATTTTATTTTCGCGCTTTTGTCGCTCTTCTTTGCTGAACATTGCCAAAGCGCGTTTCTCATCTGCCGAATAAATTTGATTTTCCTTTCGTATACGCACAGCTTCCATACGACGATGCCTGAAAAACAAAAAAAAAAAAACAATTATTTTGGTACTTCCTTAGCCCCCATGCTATTTATCATAATGGCATCTAAAGGGAATGTATAAATGTTGCTGATATCGCGCTAAAGTAGACTCTTCGACCCCTAACCCTTCAGACTCCTTCGATTATATGTTAAAACATGTTTCATATGAACGTAATGTAACAACAAAATTTTATATGAGGGCTATACCTGCTTCCACTCATAACGTATCCAACGGATTCAAAGGTTGCAATTTCATCAGATGTGAGGCCGATTTCACCTCGGCGCGGTATACGCTTGCCCTCAGCAATGTAAGCAGCCATTGCTGCACCTTCACCTGGTAATAGCGCACGTCCAAAGTCCTTCTGATTGAGTCCGCCTGTGTGACGCAGCGTAGGACCAAAGTCATCTGTTTCGTGAGACTGCGATGTAGACGCCGTGACGTTATCACCTAAAAGTATTTCATCTTTTTTGTGTTTTTTATTTTTTTTCTTGTATTTCTTTTTAATATCTTTTGCTTTTTGTTTAGCTTTCTTATTTTGCTTTTTCTTTGAACTTCCCGAAGATTTTTCAACCCAAATTTCTTCCGAATCTGCGCTTGAGTCAGAATCAGATTCGGAGCTATCGCTGTCACTGTCTGAACTATCGCTGGAACTACTAGATGAATCAGACGTTGCAGAAGATGAAGAAGTAGAAACTTTCCGCGTTCTTTTCTTTTCTTTTTTATTCTTTCTACCCTTTTTGGATGATTTTTTTTTCTTCAACTTTTTGGAGTTTTTCTTTTGTGATTGTTTCTTCTTTTTTTTTGGTCCCGAATATGTACCAGCCAACAGCTGTACGTCGTCATCATCATCAGAGTATACCTCCGGGTGCGCTGGTGATTTGGCCCAAACGCTTAGTTCCCCTTCAGCCCCGATAAGTTCACGCTGCGAACGTCTGCTGTCCATAAACTTAGAATCGAGTTTTGGAGGGCGCCCACTCCCAGGTGTTTCTCTGCTAAAGCTAGTACTGCCAGGCCCTCTAAATGGATTTTTATGGCCTCCATTCCGCGCACTCTCGTGAAATTTATCGTTTGGCCAACGTTCACCTTCGCGGCTTTTGCTGATTTTTCGGCGGTTATTTGGTGATTTGGAATGTGAGCGCGAATGGCTTTTCGATCTTCGTTGCATTCTCTGCTGAAATGCTTCTCTTTTTCCAAAAGATCGTCGGTTAGAATTAGAGCGAGATCTTGAGGACCTGCGACGGGATTCGCGATAATCCGTTCGATCTCGTCGACTGCTATTTCTATCATCGCGAGACTTTCTACGCCGCCTATCCGGAGAATTGTGAGGACTTCGGCTGCGGGAACCCATTTTCAAGGAAAATAATTGCACGCCTTCTTCTAGTTTATAATTTAATACGGCACACAATAATAAATTGAATTTAACAATTCAATTTAAATATGAAAAATAAACACTTCGTTCTCCTCTTGCATTTAGCAAGAAAAAAATGTATACTGTTGACAAAACTGTCAAAATTCATGGTTTATTTTGCAAAGCACGCACAATCAGCTGATAGATATGTTCATTTGAGGAAATTATGCAGTGTTACCAACTCCAGTAGCAGTTCAAGCTGGTTCACACGACAAACAGTATAGTTGCGCAAGTATGTGGCCTGAGTCGTGTTTGTATAGGCGATAGCAAATCGCTCGTGTGGGCACTCTCATATGCCGCAAAGGGTAATCAGATAGTTGCGCAACTATCCTGTCTGTCGCGTGAACCAGCTCTTATAAATTTTGGAACATGACGAGTCGTAACGAGTAGTTCAAGTAACTTCACGCGAGGCAATCGTTGCCAGAAATATCAAAAAATTTTTATATTTTTGGTCGTCTGCAGCAACCGTTGCTTTGTGCGTATCATTGTTGACTCCATTTTTTGCAGCCATTATGCTGCAACGGTTGCCTCGTGTGTAGCTAGCATGAGAACCGAACTTCAGACCGCCTAAACTCGTTATAACGGTTGTTTGGCCACAAACCAAAAATATTTTTGATAAATAATATGTAATGAATAAATTAAATAATTAGGGTTTAATTTTTTTAATTTTTTGTAAAACGTTGGGCTGTTTCAATTCGTTTACTAACGTAGCATTTTTGGGCAAAATGTCAAAACAGACGTAACGAGTGCAATTCAGTTGCTATCGTCTTATCATGTCTATTTGCGTTAGGCTTTTCGTGAAACCTTCATCCAACTATCGTCTAACCACCGTTCCTACTACTTCATTCTCGCTGGTTAACTAGATGAAATAAGAAAATCCTTATAATTAACCACCACCATTCATATTTTTTACAATGATCAACGTTCTGTTATTTCCCTGACAATTTATTTGACGTTTACTTAGCTTTTTGAATAATATATTGTGTATTTTATGTTAAAACAATTGAGACTATTACGTTTTTGGTTTAAGCTTTAATCAACTTTTTATTATAAATTTTTTATTTGTTCGCATTTTACATTTGTCAAAAAAATAAATTTCCCATGGGATTTTTTTAATTTGGAGCTAACACCTGCCGATTTTTTGGGTTAAACTACATATTTAATTATTTAAAAATTAGCTAATATACATATCTCATACAAATCGAAAATATTTTTATAAGCGTTTTTTTTTTTTTTTGTTCAGATTAGAGCTCCGAACAGAGCATGAGCATGTCGAGTATAACCTGAACAGAGCACGCTCAGAGCACTCTGATTTATTTATGAAACACACTTGAACATTTTTCTATTAGTTTTTTGTTATTTCATTAGGCGTTAGTTCCCAACTTTATTTCGACCAATAATACCAAAATCGGAACTGTTTACCATTCTTGTATAGTGTACTTCCTACTTTATGGTGTAGTTCTCCATTGGTAAACGAACCATCTGGTAACCATGATGAATAAACTGTCAATTTTGACAAATGCGACGTGTAAAATTTTTTATTCTTCAAGTGTATTACTATTTATTCCAAAATTTCTGGAAAAATTTGGGAGGAAAATCTTAATATATCCCTTTAAATTTATTGATAAAAGTGCACAAAAGCAAATAAATGGGTTCATTTCGGCGAGAGAAAGATGATGAAGATGAAGGTGAGTTATTGCAACTGATTTTGTAGGCAAAAATCGCGGGTGCTGCTAGAGTGAAATTTCAGCAAATGTTTAGTAGCAATTAACTTGGTGACCAATTGTAAAAAGTCAGCGCAAAGGAACAGCCAACGTAATCACCCTATTTTAGTTCTATGTCTGGTTTATTCCAAAAGTACGCATTTTGTTTTTTGATCTCAATTTTTTTTTTGGAAAACGAAACGAAAAACTAAAGTTCTGAGACAATAATTGAATTAAATGGAACTTGGTTTAAAAATACTTTAACATTTATTTAAAATTTATAAATTTGTCCAAAATTAAATAAGTCGAGGTTAACTTGGATCTTTAGAAATAATTTCAACAACATTACAACAGTCACAAAGATCCGAATCAACAGCCCTTATCAAATGAAGATATTTTTTGTCATAGGCATGTCCTGCAAGCAATCTGTTAATAGTTTTTAAGTCCTGTGGATCAAGAACAGCTCGATGATACCAGGGTTTAGTTGAGATATTAGGGAAAATGTTGTGAAAAAATTTGCCCTTAATTCTTGAGACATCAAGAGTTAGCAATAGAAGATATAGTATCTTTAGCAGATAGTCTTAGTCTAAGCGGAGCACCATTGTTAACAGCAGCTTTAGCCATATAATCAGCATTCTCATTAAATGAGATACCAACATGGCTAGGAACCCAGATAAAGTGAATATTTTTAATAGAGGAGTTTTCAATGAGATTCATAATTTCAAAAACAAGAAAATTTTCGGAATAGTCTTTTTTAAGAAGAATGCAAGCATTCAAACTATCTGTAAAAATCGCGATATTTTCCAAATTATCCTCAATTTTAATTGCACACAATTCTCCAGATAAGGAAGATAATTTATGTTATGTAATAAGTTATGAACTTAACAATGAATTATTAAACTAAGTCTACTATGAATCAGGCATTGAAATAAGCTGTAGTAATACCCTATTTCTGCAGTAATAACTTCAAATTTTGCAGTAATAACTTCAGAATATTGTAAAAAATTGTAATATTAATTTTCGCCCAAATTCATATTACTTTGTTTTGCGTTAATCGTTAAAACTAAATACTCATTTTATTTCGCTTATAACCGTTGTTTAAGTTGTCTAACCTCACCAATTTGGGCTAAAATGTAGCAACCACAATAAGTACTCGGCAACTCTACTTTAAACATATTTTTATAAATGCATTCGAAGAAAATTTCGCTATAAATATTCAATTTTAAATTGAACCATTGCCATGATATCTGTTATTTAATATTAATCACTTGAATAAGCCATTAAGAAAGTTTTGCTTAAAATTGCAAATAAAAACAAAAACAATTCTGCAGTAATATCTTTTTCTTATTTTAACCCCTGCTATGAATCCAACTGCGTCCTTAAGGCAGGTGCTCACCTTGTGGGGTCAAAAAAATCGATTTTTTTTGCCTTGCCGTGTAGATACATGTTCCAAAAATGTGCTCTAGAATTTTCAGATTAAAATCTGAAAAATTACGAAAGTTATAGCCCGTTACGTAGAGCACTGTCGAGCACCGGCCGAGCGCGCTTTGGCACTTTAAACGCGTTTTTCTCAGAACCATGTTTTCGGACCTAACGGAAGTGATTGAAGACGCTACAATGAACCAATCGTCACCAAATTTTTTTTAAAATATTCCTTAGGGTTTTCTCTAATAAATGAACTACGATCAGCCAAAAATATTGAAAATTGTTTACTTAAAAAAATAATTAGTGAAGAAAAAAATGCGAAAATCGTCATTTTTTTTTTCAAAACCTCATAACTTTTGAAATTATGATTTTTTTTTCATGATCGTAGTTCATTTAATAGATAATACGATACAAATTAAGAATGTGTTCGGTTTTTGTGTTTCAGATCACGGGTTTTGAGTGAATCACTTCCGGCAGCGAAACACATGCCGCCACTGATGGGCGCCCCCTCCTCCCCTTTTTTTGATTTTTTCAATTTCAAAAATTGTATTCTCTGAATAAATATGTTCATATTCAAAAAAAATTTTCAGCGTTGTATCTTTAACCGTTTTCTCAAAAAAAAATCCTAAAAAAAGTGCACTTTTCGAGCCCACAAGGTGAGAACCTGCCTTAACTATGATGACAGATGTCATCTTTCGGAATAACCTGCAAAACCCCCATTATTTTTAATTTTTTTTTATCACGTCTGCTTTTTGATATCAATCATATTGTTGTTTTAACGTAAAATCCTAGAATGTTTGTAAGAATGGATTCAGAAACAAAAAATAATGTACGCCTTTACCAATAAATTTAATTTTTTAAACGGCCTTATTTGCATTTGAGATTTGTGCTTACAATTTTCATTACTAGACGTTATTCGACTACTGTTTACTGCATCAGCTCATCCATGATTTAATAGTATTACAAAATATTTTGCATTAAAATAAATAAAAAAATGATGCGTACTAACAAAAAAAAATTCTGTCGATCCACAGGACAAACCAACGTCTATCAAAATTTGGAAAAAACATCAGTGCTTCAAGAGACACGTACTTTTAACGAAACTCCAGTGAATCCACGAAAATGTATTCAAATACTTACAAAGATTCTCTACCTAATCAACCAGGGTGAACAGTTGGCTGCACGTGAAGCTACGGATTGTTTCTTTGCCATGACAAAACTATTTCAATCCAAGGATGTGGTCTTGCGTCGAATGGTTTATTTGGGCATTAAAGAGCTCAGTTCCGTTGCTGAAGATGTTATTATCGTAACAAGCTCCCTGACAAAGGATATGACCGGTAAAGAAGATTTGTACCGTGCAGCAGCTATACGGGCACTTTGCAGTATTACCGACAATACAATGTTACAAGCTGTAGAGCGTTATATGAAACAGTGCATCGTGGACAAAAACGCAGCCGTTTCATGTGCAGCACTTGTTAGCTCATTGCGTTTGGCCAGCACTGCTGGAGATGTTGTCAAACGTTGGGCAAATGAAGCGCAAGAAGCAATTAACAGTGACAATATCATGGTACAATATCATGCTCTTGGCTTGCTTTATCATATACGCAAGTCGGATCGCTTAGCAGTATCTAAATTGGTGAATAAATTGACGCGTAGCTCACTGAAAAGCCCTTATGCTGTTTGCATGCTGGTTAGTTAAACAAAAAGAAAAAAATTTCTTTTGCATAAGAAAAAAAAAAATTTACTAAATTTTTAGTTTTCATGCAGGGTAGGGTCCTCAAATTTTTATAACAGAAGACCCGAATTTATTAAATATGTCTGAAAAGGAAAAATCTAAACACTTCATTACATTCCTTTTTTTAGATTCGTATTGCCTGCAAACTTATCGAAGAAGAGGATGTTGCTGCTGAAGATATGTCCGACTCACCGCTGTTTTCATTCATTGAATGCTGTTTGCGACACAAAAGCGAAATGGTGATTTATGAGGCTGCTCATGCTATCGTAAATTTAAAGAACACCAATGCACGTGTTCTATCACCAGCATTTAGCATTCTTCAGTTGTTTTGCAGTTCACCAAAAGCAACACTCCGTTTTGCCGCTGTGCGCACTTTAAACAAAGTGGCAATGACTCATCCGGCAGCAGTTACTACTTGCAATTTAGATTTGGAAGGTCTTATTACTGACTCCAATCGTTCAGTTGCGACTTTGGCAATAACCACACTTTTGAAAACTGGCGCTGAATCGTCTGTGGAACGTTTAATGAAGCAAATTTCTTCATTTGTTGCGGAAATTTCGGACGAGTTTAAAGTTGTTGTTGTTCAGGCGATTTGTGCACTTTGCACCAAATATCCACGCAAGCATACAGTGCTAATGAATTTCCTTAGCGGTATGCTGCGTGAAGAAGGTGGATTGGAATACAAGACGTCCATTGTGGATACGATTATCACGATTATTGAAGAAAATGCCGATGCAAAGGAATCCGGGCTCTCTCACCTTTGTGAATTTATTGAAGATTGTGAACATGTGTCATTGGCTGTTCGTATTCTGCATTTGCTGGGTAAGGAGGGTCCATTCGCTACCACACCATCTAAATACATTCGCTTCATATATAATCGTGTCATTCTGGAAAGTCCAATTGTACGTGCCGCAGCAGTTACTGCTTTGGCACAATTTGGAGCTTCTTGCCCACCTCTTTTGGGTAATATATTGGTACTCTTAGGACGTTGCCAAATGGACCCTGACGATGAAGTGCGCGATCGCGCCACGTACTATTACAATATACTACAAAGTGCTAAGCCAGATTTATATAAGAATTATATAATTGAGCGTGAAAATTGCTCACTTGCTTTGTTGGAGAAGGCATTAGCTGATCATTTAAATGGAGATCTAACCACACGTTTTGACTTATCGATTGTACCAAAAGCTGCTATCGTCAAAGTGGAAGTTAACAATGAAGCGATGCTGGTTTCAAATGGTATGTTTATTCAAAGATTTTGGTTTTATTTGGAACATAGAACTTTATTAATCAATTATTTATAGCACCACGTGCACCTAAAATTACACGCGAAGAGGAGAGCGCTTCACGTTTGGCACAATTACCTGGCATTCAAGTACTTGGACCCATACACCGTACTGTGCCACCAATACAGTTGACCGAAAGCGAAACAGAATATACAGTGCAGTGCATCAAGCATATTTTCCCGAATCATATTGTATTTCAGGTAAATAAATATTACAGTAGTAAAACTTTATGAATGAATACATATGTATATCTTTGCTTACAGTTTGATTGTCTCAACACATTATCCGATCAAATTTTGGAAAATGTCCGAGTCGAGCTGACTATACCTGAAGGTTTTACAACTCGTGCTATCATTCCATGCCCTAAATTACCATATAATGATTTGCAGACTACGTACGTTATTGTAGAATTCCCTCCAGAAGTTTCAGGCTCTGCAGGTAAATAAAATTAGCAACAATTTATTTTAACGCTACTTAATTATAAATTTCTAATTACAGCCACTTTTGGTGCAACTTTACGTTTTGTGGTGAAAGATTGTGACCCTACAACAGGCGAACCAGACTCTGAAGATGGTTACGATGATGAATACATGTTAGAAGATTTAGAAATCACTGTTGCTGATCAAATACAAAAAACTAAAAAGAATAATTTTGCCATTGCTTGGGATGCGGCAGATACCGAAGGTAAATTAAGAATAAATGGATGAGCAATTGTCACTAAATTAATAAATGCAATTAAAATTATAGAGTGGGTTGAAGCCGAGGATACGTATTCATTATCTGCGGTCAATACAATTCAAGAAGCTGTCAATACCATAATCAAATTCCTTGGATTAGGCCCTGCCAATTTAACTGAAAAAGTACCAGAGGGCACTCACACGCACACGTTGCTTTGTTCTGGTAATTTAAAACATAAAATTCTGTTTATTGTCTTGTAATATGTAAATATATTTTAATACAGGCACATTCAGAGGAGGCGCTGAAATTCTTGTTCGTTCGAAGTTAGCTCTGGCTGATGGCGTAACAATGCAATTAACAGTGCGTACTACTAATTCTGAAGTTGCCGAATTAGTAACATCCGCAATTGGATAAACAACAATTTATTATTCTTATCTAAAATATAAAATTACATTTGATAAAGCATATTGGTATAAAATACATATAATATCGTCAGATAAAAATATAAAGTCTCAATAATCGCTACAAAAATTACTGAAGTTTTTTTCTAAAAAAAGCTTAAGCATACTTCTTTGAGTTTTCTTTCAAAAAATTCGTTGGAAAACCTATAATAATAATAATTAGAATTATGTACTTATTAAACTCATAAAAAAACTTATATCTTTTAACAATTTTATCATTTCCTAGAGAGCGATGGTTCAAAACTGTTGGGGTAACTTTGCGGCAGAAAAGGTGCGAAGTAGTTTCAGCACCTATGCAATAGAAGCTGCAAAAGTTATTTTTAAAAAATACTAAGCTTCAACTGTACCAATGGCAAGACCTTTGCGTGTTTTTGATTTAATTACATTGATTTTAACCCTTAATTGCATTTTCGGGCTTGATGCGTAATCCGTGTGGTTTCAAGAAGAACATAATTTTTCCAAATTTTCTATTTGAAGCATTGGAAATTTAGGGATATCTCAGAACAAATACATCATTTCGAATGCTTTTTGATGACAACGGCGAGTACCGCAATAAATATGTAGTAATAAGATTTATTTTGTGGAAAATCACATGACATTTCAGAAGCCAAAACAGATAGTAGCCGTATTCCCGATCTGGTTGCATCGTAGCCAATGCAAAATTATTTGAAAAGTTTTTTGAAAAATCAATAGAATTAGTTTTTGTAATTTTAATTATGCATTTGCTGCGACGCAACAAGATTGTGAATACGGCTAATGATTTACATTATTAGCTACCAAGCACTAATGTATCAGATATATTGTTGGTTTGAGTTCGTTGTGATTAAGTAAAACACTCATAAAAACACAAAAACAAAGCAAAATACATAAAAGAAAAAAATTATCGGAAGGCTGGTTTTGCGTTACTAGATTCGGGGTCCACCATAGTTCAACTCCTCATCAGACGCATTTGCTGACATCGAAGAAAACTTATCAAGCATACTATATTTCACTTTTAGCATAGATTTGTTGAGAATCACAGTAAAAAGAAATATACGACACATGTAAAAATTCTAATTTTATTTTGTGTAATCCCTTTGGTCAGATGTATGTTTTACATAAACACAACGAACAGTACGCTCAAGCCAACAATGCATCTGATACATCATTGCTTGGAAGCTAATGATGTAAAAAATGTTTTTCTTAAAATTGGAAAAATTATGCATAATAGGGTTAAAATAATTTGCATCTTAATATATGCATAATTCATAAAATTCTGTCACTCTCTCGAACTACACGCAAAATCTGTGTTCTCATTGATGATTCATCGTAAAACGTTTAATGTTGTGCACTTCTATAGATAAAATTGAAATTGAAAACACATGGGAGCATTTCAAAGTGAGAGCACTATTGAGATCGGTAAAGAATTACAATATTTTCAGGCCAATTATTTTAGTTTCTTGATGAACACAAGCGATACATCAACGTTAATTCAGCTAATTAAAAACTATTTTAAATTTACTTAATATGTTGTACAGTGGTAGTGCCAGAAAACTTAATGAAATTTTTATATTAAATTGAATATATACAATTCAATTAGTATCTTATTTCTTATGAAGAAATAAAGCAAAAATAAAAAAATGTATAAAGTATCACAGGAAATTCGACTAAATATTGGCGTTCATAATAGTGATGCCACACACAACAACCATACCAGCAACAACAGCAACAACAATGGTAATAGCGACATAAATACAAATTGTATTTTTGGAAAATATCAAAAATCGCCAGACGCTGGTGAGTCTTGCATCATGAATACAAGTAAAATATAAACAAAATAAACAAGAAAAACAAATAGAATAGTGAGACCTCAGTGTATCTAATAAATATTCGCATTTGTATGAACATGGTATTTACATTATGATGCTTTATAAGAAGATTAAATTTTGGGTAAATATTTGGATAAAGTTAATAAATATTGTTAATAAATTTAAACCGCAAACTTTATAGATAGGGCTTACGCTTATACATAAGTAGAACAAGTCTATTTTTGATAAAATGGAGATATTATTAATTAAGATGATCTTTCCATCTGTAAAAAATTTATCGCCAGAAAAATTCAAATTCTGATAAGTTTCGGGCATATAGTACCACTTGAAAATTCAATTTTAATAGGTATTTTTTTGAGTATTTGATAATTTATTTGGATTTCAACGCTCACATAGCTTTCGCACCACTAAATGTTCATGCAAGATGGTTTGTATGCTGGTTTTACTACTGCCTAGAACATGCCTCGATTTCGCACAGCATCCACGTTTTCTGGTACAACAGCTGTTTTTGGTCTTTAAGTGAAGTCATTTTGTGCTTGGACCCTTTTGACCACTCATACACTCAGATTTGAAATTATGCCAAAAACCCTTTATCAGACGATTGATACACCCTAGTTGAGATAAACTTCCTCGTAAAAAATTTGCGCATGAAAATTTTCACGAGGTAATTCCATTTTTTCAACGAATTGAATTTTTGAATTGAATAAAACACAACGTTCCACTGCGAAATTAAAGATGACGACTGAAGAAACCTATCCTAAAAAATGCAAACTTTTCAACTGTCGAAAAGTTTTGCAGTGGAAAACACTACGGGTACTATATTCCCGAAACTTATCGGACAACTTACATAAGTACAATACATAATATTATATAATAGATGGAAGTTTTAACTTTTAACGGAATCATACTTTAATAGGTTTATTTTAATGGTGGGTGCAAGTCCATCTTATAGTGTCTTAACGTTAGCATTTTGTTTCGGAATTCGGCAAAACTGCTTCCATAATGATTATTTGATTTTGGCATACTGTTTTTCTGTGTCTTATTTAATTTTTAACAAATAATTTATCAGGACTGTTACATAATCTGTGTAGTTTCAATTACTTTTCATTTCGAAAGCTTTTTGTGGCACTAAACTAAAGTATTAATTAAGATCTTTTTTGTGGAGAATCACATGCTTTACATCTGATTTGATCATTTTAGTCGATGTCTTTTATTCACGGCTTTTTCATGCAAAGCGATTTATATGTTTTAGCTTCTAATTTTCATGCTTTAAAAAGGGAACTCGGAAAGAATCGAATGGTATCGGAAAAAAATAGAAAAATATTAGAGAGTCAAAATCGATGTTTTTTTGGTGATTTTTGTTTTGAAATAAGTATGTAGTATTGAAAAACGTAGCAAAAACCAAAATGTATTGAAATAGTTCGAGAAAAGTTACATAATAGCAAAAGGGTTCGAAATTTTTGGAAAACATTGTATAATGTTCTGAAAGGGCAAAATAGATTATAAATTTCGAAAATTGCAATTCATCAAATAGTATCGAAATTATCGAAAAAATTCTTTAAGTAACAAAAAACGTAGAAAAAGTCTTATATATCGGAAAAAAAAGCGCTAGCTTACACCAAGCTAAAAACGACTGAGTAACTAAGGATAATCACTCAGCATAATAACTCTCATGGTTCACAGATTTCACTAAATTTTATGATATACTTACCTATCAAAATTTTGTGGGCGGTGCCACGCCTTTGAAGAAGCTTGCACAATATACTATTGAGCCTCATACTGACGTTAGCCTTTAGGAGTAAAACCCTTTCTCGTTGGGCTTCATCCTTGGTAGGTATACTGATACTGATAATCTGAACCCGCCTGTAAAATTTCATCAAATTATGTTATACTATTTGCGAGATCTAACATTTAACTTGTTTTACTTGTATGGGAAATCCCACGCCAACCGGCTATATTTCGGGCACTTTTAGTTGAAAAGTGCCTTTAAGCAAGTAGACTCCCCATTTAAATTGTAGGTTCATTGATAAATTTTTGTTTTTCTTATTTTAAAAATTCAATTTTATATACATATGTTGGCTTGGATCAAAGCTGTTGCTGTTTTTCTCACTTTTAATATCTGTTTTCCTACCTTCCTCGAAAAGCTTTGTTTTAGTGTAAGTCATCAAAATAATGATTCTAAGTATGTTAAGGTATAGTCATGGATATGTGTAATTTTAAGAATAAAATAATTAATATTCGTATGAATGGGTTTTTTGGAATGTGATAAGTGGAGGCAAGAGTAATATGAATTCGCGCTAGCATTTTGTTCGCATTTTTGTCGGAAAGTTTAGTTGATGGTGTAGAATTGATGTTGTTTAATGATAACGGTCAAATAACCGACTATTATGGTAGATAATGTGCTTGACAATATTTTTGCTTAAATGGACTTAATCCACTTTCAAAAAACATATTTATATGGTAATACACATAAATATACGAGTATATTAAATGCATGTCCGTTAATAAAAGTAAACCAAGTATATCTTAGTATTATTATCTTAGACTTCACAGAGTTTATTCACACTGCTTCCTTAATGCAAACTAAAGTGCTCGTAGATAATGATATTTTTATATTTTGTGCAGACATATATCCAGACCACAATCATCAAGTGTTTGTTGCTCCCGAACTAACTGATACGACTAAAGTGCAATTGTTGCACTTTCCGAATGGAGTGGTGCGCATTCATACGGATGTCAAATTCATATTGAAACGTAATGGAGTAAAAGGGAATTTTGAAGTTAAAGTAAGCCACTTATATGAACATTTTCATACTTAACCAATTTATCGTTTATTTTTTATCAATTATAAAAATCTTTTCTAGCTGGAAAACCCGTCTGGTGTAATATCTTGCATACCATTAGAACAACTTGATCCAGAACGCTTTGGAGTGAATTTTAATATAAATCAAGCCGGATTATATAAGGTTCATATTAAATGTAATTCAGTTGAGCTGCCAAAATCGCCTTTTATTATAGCGTCCATTACTGGTGATATGGAAACAATACCATCAAAGCCTTCATGTAAATTATAAAAAAAAAACACTTCCGCCATTAATCAAGTTTACTAAGAATGCATTTCTATTCTAGTGCCAATTTTCAGTTCAGTCGCCTCAAAGGTTACCCATCGTGGTCTAGGCCTAAGTCACATATCATTAAATGAGAAAAATGAATTCACCGTTGATGGCTCGGAGGCTGGTAATAACATACTCTTTGTTGGAATATTCGGTCCCAAAGGTCAATGCGATGAGGTGATTATCAAACATTTGGGAAAAAATATCTACAAAGTTACATACCAAATTCAAGATCCAGGTGCTTATATCTTGGCTGCTAAATGGGGCGATGATCATATTCCAGGATCGCCTTTCAACTTAAATGCTATGTAGATTGTTATACTTACGTGCAAAAAGTTCACGATGCTCCTGAATCTGATTTCAAAGAAAAGTTTAGCGAGAATATCAGTGATATGCGGTGATGTTTTCAGAAATGAACTTGTATTATATAAGTCTTGACTTATGCTCCCTCTAGGAATTACGGAGGAATACGTGCATACAAAGTTATTAATAAAAAAAACTTGAAACAAAAAACAAAAAAATGCATTGCGTCGAACGAGATTGAACCCATGGTCCAACAAACATATAAAAGATGGCATACATTAGTTTACATCACCACTTGAAGGAACGTAATAACTACTACTACTATTTATGTGCAAATGGACCATTCCACGCCAATTTGTCCACTATTCTGGTTTGACACCTGTGACTTTTTTAAATTTTTTTCTTAAGTCCTGATTGGAGATCAGCTTCCTTTAAATCATAGGGAAGCATACGGCCAAAACTAAACTTCTCTATCTCATACTTTTGCGATGTTTTTTTTTACTTTTGGAGTCATTTTCGATTCTTGTATTTTCTTCTCCAACTACCTTTTCCTTTTCAAAAAATTGAATAAATAAAAAAAATCGCTTTTTTTTTCTGGTTGACTGAGACTACTGGGAGAGGGAAAAACTATCACTAACCTCCATTATTGTTCTCTCGCCAAAATTTTTCTAGAATTTTTCTTTGGAGGCTATCACGAATAAATATTCCTCAGGAATATTGATTTCCGATAACCCGCACTAAAGTTCTTATTCCTCCACTTTACAGGGCTCTCATACAAAATATACTTGAAAACATCGGGGAGCACCGTGGGTTTTATGTTGTTAAGTTCAACCGCAAATGAAAAAAGTAAAATTTTTATTGTAATTAGACTTAAATATGCAATATTTCTCTCAAATTTTAAATTTATTTCATTATTTTAGTGTTATACGACACAAATAACCATAAACATGTTTATATTTATACTTATCATGTATGACGAACGATTCGAGTGACTGATTTTCAACTGCTTACATCCTTCAAGTTAAAAGATGATTTGAAGTTTATGCTTACAATCTTTATTCTTAGAACTAAAGTGAGTGCTTAGGCCATAGTAACTTCTTCATATAAAGTTTTAAACAGATAATATTAATGAGTGAAAATCAGTCACTTTATACGATCGTCATACATGATTTGATTTTTTACGCATTTGTCATTAAAGGACTGAATGTTAAAATAAATTGGTGTCCATAATAGAGTATGCAACTTATTTGAGAAATTTTTATAATATATGTACCGGGTAGGTAATTGAATAATCCCGGATAACAATTACAATTAGAGTTTGTCATAGTAATTTTTACGGTTGAGATATTACATATTTTTGATACATGCGATTTTAAAAAATATTAATAAGCAAATTTAACACACTCCACAGTTAACGTCCAGTGTGTAAAATATTGTCTTGAAGATTTTATCTATAAATTGTGAAAATTTGATCAATTTATCATAACATTCGCAAAAGTTACAGCCATTTCAAAATTATTTATTTCTTACATTATCGCGTGCCACATGTCGTATGAGTAACATTTAATTAACATAACAAAGCAAAATAAAATTTCTCATTATCAATTTTCTCCACTTTCTGAGGAATGTTGAATAAATGGTTGGTTATGACTTTTGCATTTAGGTTAGGCATAATAAGGTTAGGTTTCTTTAGGTCGACTTATAATTGATAAGACTTATCGCAAAGGACAGTGTTTTCCATTTAAATATACTTAGATTTTAACTTCAAAAATAGCTCCCAGCCCTTAAAAAGTTGAAGCTAGAGGTACCACAATTTGACCCAAGATGGAGTCTAATTGTAAAAAACGCTTCTCCGTATAAAACTTGTAACTTGAGCTACCAACTTACATATATAGTACGTTGGATGTATCGATATCTATTTCGCCTGTACTGGTCGGGCCTTTATTGGTAGGGGCTTCAAAAACTACCTTTGAACTGCAAGACAAAATTCAACGACGTGCGATATAGCTAAAATGGGATGTCGTATCCTCTTTTTAGAATAGGAGGACAGTTTATATACTTTCTCGCAGTGCTCGGTCATCTCTTCAGGCCAATCCTTATAGCGTTATAGCGGTGCTTAGTAGAATATTTTCAGAATAATTATTTTGTTGACCGCATGATAAAGTTGTGGAATAATCTTCCTGTGAACGTGTTTCCCGATAGCTACGACATCAATAGATTCAAGTAAAATATCTATCGACACTACTCCTCCATCCTTCTAACCTAAGTACCTCCTTTTCTATAAATCAATACGCTGGTCTGCATTTATAGGGACTGTCCCGCTTAGTGTTAGTTTTAGTGATAAGTATGTAGAAAATAAAAAAAAAAAATTTAAATATTTCTAATATTTACCTTTCGTTTTGTTTAAGCGATAGTGTTTTTTGTACACCCTGTGGTAATAATGACTACGCTGCAGAGTTCTCTTTAATGATGATGACTACCACATTTATTTAGTTTGATGTTAGTGCATTTTTTTTTTTCGTTTTATGCTTCCTCTCACTAATGACCATTTTGGAGCTTCATACAAAATACGCAAATAGAAACGCGAGTATCTGCGTATCTGAGGTAATGATGATGACCGGCAAGCACAGTACGAGTATTCTTTTTATTTTACATAGCACAGCCTTCGTATGATACCGTCTGTCGTCAGTCCCTAATGACATGTTTGAGTGAAGTAGTTGAGAGGCAGCATAGCGCAAGATAGATTATTTGGATA
Source organism: Calliopum simillimum (assembly GCA_951812925.1). Lineage (NCBI taxonomy): Eukaryota > Metazoa > Arthropoda > Insecta > Diptera > Lauxaniidae > Calliopum > Calliopum simillimum. Next base: position 143,844,344 of record OX638368.1, read on the forward strand.
CGAAAGCGAATTGTGATAAGTTGGACTAAGATAACTTTTTTTTTTTTGTTTATAATTTCTGTTTTTTGAGTTCAAGCAATTTAAGACCATGATATGAAGTTTTCTTTATAGCGGGTTATATGTACATATGTACGGATTTTACATGAAAAAAGAACTAGTAAGGGTATAACCTTTGGCCTAGCCAAACATTAATACCCTACACTGCAGTATATTGAAAATTTTGCTTGTATGGGACATGCCATGATCTCATGTCTGAGTTCATCCAGTTTTTTCTCAGAGCTTGCATTTATAGTTCTTATAGCCTGTTTCTACCGAAGATTTAAAATGGGATTTAAAACAGTTTCTGGTGAACCCATGATTTGTCGTAAAAAAATAAATCTGAGGTTTAAGTTAAATCTGAGATTCAAAGTTAAATCTGTACCTTGATCACAACAAGGCTACAGATTTTGGCAATTTTTGACCTAGTGCCACCCCTGGAACTTTGACAATTGGCATAAGCACAAAGCAAATGGAAGATAAATATTAAGAAAAAATGAATAACACGTTTAATTTTACTGCTTCTGACATTTTCTGACAGAATAAATCTATTTTCGACCGGTGGAAACGAGTAAGATTTAACAATATGATTTACTAATCTAAGCACAGCTAAATCTTCGGTGGAAACAGGCTATAAGTGTCTAAGTAAAATTTGGTTGGACTATCTCAAAAAACGTTTTCAGCATAGCGTTTTGAAGCCTTTGCTTATATAGTAGGTGTCGCGCCCTCTTGTCTGAATTCAAGCAGTTGTTGCTCGGAGAATGTTGTGATGTTTATAAAGTGCAGTAACAAAAAAGGTTTTCATATAGTAAACTTAAATAATTGCTGTTGGATTTAAATGGATTGATCCAATTTATTTAGTAATTTACGGCAATTTTAAGATTAATTTGACGTTAAATACATGATGAATGAGGTGAATCATGGTTAAATCACTTCATAAATCTTCTTGAAATTAAAGTTGTTTTCCTCTTCTTAATATTTACACAGCTTCCATTTGCTGTATTTTTTATGAAAGTTTAGGGGTGTTACTTGGTCAAAAACAGCCTTAAATCGGTAGCTCTGCTGAGGTTTATACGCAGATTTTAAATAAATCTCCTTAGAAATAGATTCTGTTTCCACCGGAGATTTATGAGGTGATTTAGCCGTAACTCACCTCATTCATCATGTATGAAACGCCGAATAAACCTTTGAAACAGCTGTAAATCACCTCATCTCATCTCGAAAGAGCCGTAAATTACCTCATGAATCTGGAATATGGAAACGAAGCCAAAACGGTTTACTAGTTTAAAATTCTTAGCGGTAGCATGCGGGAAAATGTTTTTTAAGTCTGGCAGCGCCATCCATCAATAATGAGCACAATTTCCGTTTTCCAACAAGAACACCAACAATTTCTGTCTCTTTACTCCACTCTCACTTTAATAATCAAGCGAACGAACATTCATCAAACTTAATGATGATGAGCTCTGCCGCTGCACTGCTGCCTTCTACTTCTTGCGCACTGCTTAATGTTTACATTTACAAAAACAACATCATAAGCAACTACATAATGATATACAGAAAACTTAACTACAAAACACTATAGCTGTTTCACTCTGTTATATAAATTGCAACAACAGCATCATGATTCGGCTCATCATCGTCGAATGCCAACAGAACATTGAAAAGTGGGCAAAGTTGGTAAAATATGCAAAAATATTTAAAGAATAATATTATAATGCACGTAGTAAAAAAAAATTAGAATAATGATTCTTATGATGATTTTTATCTAAAGTTTTGACCGTTATGAAGTTAAAATGGCGAGGGCTGTTTGAGGCTATTTGAATTTTCCGTACAGTAACTTTAAAACCAACACTGCTCCCATCAATTGTCATCTAAATATTAACAGACCACTGTGAAATTTTGAGCGAGCTGGCTCATTTGGTTTGTGTTTGAAAGCCATTGAAGGCAGACAACCTCGTGAATTTTAACAACATGGATAAAAAGTAAATTTCTGTTGCTGTTTAAGCATTACCATCACTGAAGCCAAGGAAAGGCTTCATAAATAAAGTGGAGACTTTGCACCATCAATTCTCAATGGTTAAGAATGGTTTACTGAGTTCCGTTGGGGTTGTACCAGCACACTTGACTCCGAATATGTTCTTCGCCCAAAAGAAGTCATCAGGCTAAAATTTGTCGATAAAATCCGTGGAATGATTTTGGAAGATCGGAGAATGAAAGTGCTTGAAGTAACTGAGACTGTAGGCATCTTAACTGAGTGAATATATCACATTTTACATAAATATTTGGACATGAAAGAACTGTTTGCCGCAATTCCTCACACTCGACCATAAACGCAACAGTATGACTACTTTAAAGGATAGTGTGGCACAATCCGAACCAGTTTTAGCTTCGTAATGTTATCGTGGACAAAACATGAATCTACACAAAACATCAGAGGTTAAAAAACATTCAAGATAGTGAGTTTCTTTGGGAAAACGTGCCACAAAAAGTACAAGATGGGTCTGACGGCCAACAAGATAATCTGCATCGATTACCTAAGAAAGGGTTGAATAATTACAGCTAAATATTATCCTTAGCTTTTACACAGATTCGATATTCATTTGAAGCAGAAACTACCGCGTTTGGCGAAGAATGTGCTATTTCATCAAGACAATTTACGGGTGAACACGTTTGTACTCACTATCGCAAAAACCCATAAATTGAGCTACGAACTGTTACCCCATCCAGCATAATCTCCAGATTTAGCCCCCTGCGGATATTTCCTGTTTCTGGACCTAAAGAAATGGCGGGGTGGTAAGAGATTTGGGCCGAATGAAAAAAATGCCTGTTTTGAAGGTCATGAGAAAAAATATTATTTAAAAAGAATAGAAAAATTGGGAAAAACGCCGAACTAACTGTATAGAGCTAAAAGAGAAATACAACACTTTTTGCCGAAAAAAATATATTTCATACAAAATCGCTCGAGCTTATCAATCAACCCTCATATACATATTTAATCACTCGAGTCGAACTGTTTTATCTATTAATTTTGGGCTTTAAATATTTCTAAAACTATTTTTATTTAATGGAAATAATTCTGGGATTTTTATATAGTTTTGGATGAAACAAAAGCACGAAATCTAGCCAGTCAGCAATTATCTACTTATTTCTTTTGCACTTTACATCTGAAAGCCGTGAATCCATTAAATCATTTAAAACATCCGCAGAAATGCTCTTCTATGCTTTTTCTACTTTCAAGCTTTCACGCATAATTTTCCGTTCTACAATTTTCTATGGATAATCGATGGGATTGCGTTAGGGCGATTAAGCATTCCACTTCACTTACTTGAAATTGTAATTGTGTTGGTGGATCCACCTTAACAACATTTTTTCTTCTTCAATATAACATTCTGAAGAATGACATTGTACATGCAACGGTCAATTATACCGTCCATTCCATGAATTGGACCGGTTTCCAGACCATACCTTTTCTTTTTTTGTTGCATAAAACCGATTTAGGTGTTCTTCTTTCAGTTTATTATTCTATTGTGCAGACCTGTTTCTTTTGACGCATATTCACTAGTGCGGTAACTTCCAAAATGCGATGTTTAAAAAGTAGGCGTTGCAAGGTATATCCACTTGGTCCTTTTGTTTGTAACGCAGAGAAGGAGGCGTGGCATGTATAGAAAAGTATATATGAGGCTATGAGCGCAATAGTGGCCTAAACCTCACATCGTTAAAAAATCAAAAGCAAATAACTTGTGCTTTTATCGACTCAGGTTATGTGCTTTTGCTTTATCAACGTCTTGCTGGATTGCTGGCAGGTTGACTGTGCGTGGAAATATTTTCCACGTAGAAACTAACCAAGATAATTTGATGAAATTTGGTACATAGGCTTCGTCGTAAAAGTTCGCTCGTGAGGGCGTGGCACTTCCCATATAAGCAAAGTTTCAAAAAGCTTTACTGAAAACGTTTTGTGAGATAACCCAGCTAAACACTAAAAACATTAATTGCAAGCCTTCCAAAAAAGGAAAAGTTTCAAAATGCTATACTGAAAGCGTTTTTAGAAATAACCCAACCAAATTTCACTTAAACACTCAGAACAGTAAATGCAAGCTCTACGCAAAATCTAGGTAAACTCGAAAAAGACGGCATGGCACCTCTCATATAAGCAAAAGTTTCAAAGGTCTGTACTGAAAGCGTTTTTTAAGATAATGAAACCAAATTTCGTACATATACTGGAATAGATAGTGCAAGATCTGATCAAAAACAAAGGTACTTCAGTCAATAAGGCGTGGCACCTCCCGTACAAACAAAATTTTCAAATGCTGCATGGTAGGGTATATTGTTTTTTGGCCAGGCCAAAGGTTACACCAATACAGCGATCCTAAATCCCAAAATATATGGAATATTTGAAGGCCAGTGTTATTTTAGCCAAGTGATAAAAATCTAAAATGCATAATTGGCAAGAATTCAATCTAACCACTGTGCAACAACTTCGACGTAGCGTCAAGTGAACGAACTGAGTTCGCCACAGTATGCTCGAAACGAAACTTCGTCAGTTTCATCCATCAGTATCGCAGTATCGGTCGGATAGCAAAGCAAACGGACGCGATTGCGGATAACTGAGTGAAACATACATATACATATATATATGTATTACAGTGCTCTGGCAAATTGTCATTAAATAAATTACATCATTAATTTTGTATTTTTTTTCGGTCCAAACATATTCAAAGTAATTAAGTTTCCTGCGAACGGTCATTAGTGTGAGCGAGCGAGTGAGTAAAAGGGACAGATACAAATGAATTTGTTCATTAGTCGCAACAACAAAAAAAGAGCATAAAACAAAAGAATTAAAAACAAAAAAACTTACAAATTAGCAACAATAAAAAGAATCCAAAATAAAAACCAACAAATTTGATGAAGTGCAATTTGTGAAATTAGAAAACATTTCTATCCAAAAGATAAATATCCGTATATACCTACTTTTATGTACGTAGATATGTGTGTATTTATATGTACATATATAACTACACAACTGCAATAGATTGTGCCAGAGAACAAGAACAAATAGCGTTTATTAACATTTCAGCAAAAAGCATCCTTTTTTGTTTTTGTAGCATATATCAAGGAATCAAAATCTTCTAGATACTCTGCCTTGAGTATATGTATGTAATTTAGTTTTTTTTTTTAACTACGACATCGTCTTGGCGTCCTCAGTTGAAATTTACTCTTCTTTCTAACCGGAACGTTCATACCTACAAACGTCGAGTGCGCGCTTGTTTGGTGGATATCTTGTGGATACTTTTGTGTTGTGAGCGCGAGTTTTTTTTTTGTGAGTCTGTTGCGAGAAACGCCATTTTTAATGATCATTCAGAGTTCTATAATTATCTTCAACTCTGCTAGCGCTGCTGCTGCCGCTGCGACAACTTAATAACGACGATTATCGACGTTCGATTTTGTTTCAACTCTTGAGCAGAGCGTTAAGTCAAACTTAAAAGATTTAGAAAGAACATTAATATTTGGATGCTCTACTCGTATTTGTACATTAAATTGTTTATGAAATCATTTAAAGAAGAAGCAATACTAGCGTTAGCATAACTTACTAAAAAAAAAAGAACTAAATGTCAACAGCAAAGCTCAATAATCTCAAAATCTGCTCTTCAAATCGTGTCGTGGCTCAAACATTCGCTAATCCCACTCACTTTACGTGCGATTTGCGTTAGAACAGAACGATTCGATTTTAATTTTTGAGTGTGGTACCGCTCGTGACATTCCGGAGGGTGCAGTAATGGGTAGGTTTCCGTTATTTGTTTACTTATTACTAACAGTAGCTTAAGTATGTTATACGGACAGGGATAGTGGAACCAAGGTTCCTTCAAGCCGAACAAACCCATCCAATGAAGTGCCAGTTAAAAGAGAATTCTGCGAAAAGACAGGAATTTCACACCCCTCTGTTTGTCCGTTTTCTGTTCCTTTCCCGTAATGGTGGGTGCTTTGCATATGAGTTCACGGTCTTATCCCAAGGAATTTACCAAAACATCCTTTTGGGGTATGGTACTATTCGTAAAGTGTGGTGCACTTGGTAGAAAGTTTGGTAGATGTATTTGTGGTTCTTGATTATTAAAACGTCCCGCCGAAAGATTTCGAAAGTAACACATACTTAAAAGAAAACCCACTTTTTCTTAGCCACTTGAAACATTTTCTCAAATATTTTACTAAAATAGCTAGATCTCATAAAAATATCAAACTTCTATGATCGTTTTCGAAAACACATTCTAGCCATTCCTCTGTAAATTTAAATACTGTGATAACACTACCAACAAAAAACTATCGAAAATTTTTCTAATTGATCATAAAAGTTCGGGAGCCGTCTTCGCGGAATAAGAAAAGCTTGGCCGAAAATATTTTTAAATGATTTTTGAATTATTAAATTTTCGGAATGTTTTTCCGTCATCACCAGTTTTTATACCATATTAGTTAATACAATGTGGAAAAATGATACTGAGCCCATATGTATATTATATGAACCAATTGAATGTGGATGGCACTTTAACGAAGTCAATAATCTTGAACCGTTGCGGTTTGTCGGCCCATCACCATTAAAAGTTGAAAACATTTTAAGTAACCAAGAAAATGAGGAGGAAAGCCAGTATTCAGAAGAAGAAGGAAATTATAATTTTGATGCAAATGATGGATGATTATTAATACATTAAATAAACCTGAGTTGAACACTAGCTTCTGCATTAACTTTCATAAATTATACTATTAATGACACGCTCTTGTCCGTCTTAATCTAGTTTTTGCTCAGAGCTCCTAGTTTCTGAGTAAAATTTGGTAGCATTATCTCAAAAAACGTTTTCAGTATAGAATTTTGAAATTTTTGCATATATGGTTGGTACCACGCCCAAAATCATATACTTAGTTTTAGCCCAGAGCTTGCACATACTATCTCTGGTGTTTATATCTGCCAAATAACTTTTTTTTTTTTTGAAAATTCTATAAAAAAAAACTACTGGATATTTTCTCAAATTTCTTTTTTTATTTGAAAGTACAATTCTTCCGGTTAATAATAAAAAATAACTTCATTCAAATGGCTGCCTCGGCTGGCCATTCAGTAGCCTACACGATCGGTCCAATTTTTAAGCAGATTATCGAATGTGTGCAGCTGTATTTCACCAATGGCTTCACGAATATTGTTCTTTAAAGAGTCAATTGTCTCTGGCTTGTCGGCGTAACCATATCTTCGAGGGCACCCTACAAATAATAGTCCAACGGTGTCAAATCGCAGCTCCGAGGTGGCCAAACGACATCAGCTCAGCGGCTGATAGTGCGATTTTCAAAAACAGGGCGCAAAACATCGAGTGTAGCTTCGGCTGTGTGGCACGTAGCGCCGTCCTGTTGAAACCAATTGTTGCCAATATCCTCCTCTTCAATTTTTGTGAACAAAAATTTGTTCAACATGGCCCGATAACGATTGCCATTGACTGTAACGGCCACTCCTTGCTCATTTTCGAAGAAAAATGGCCCAATTATGCCTTTGGACCAAAATCCGCACCAAACAGTGACTCGCTTTGGGTGCAGCGGCTTTTCAATGTATGCGTGCGGGTTTTTGTGCCCCAAATGCGACAATTTTGCTTGTTTACATACCCGCCAAGATCAAAATGAGCTTCATCTGAAAAGATGATTTTTTTGGCAAAATCGGTATCTTCTGTAAGTCGATCGCAGACCCACTTAGCGAAGCGTTGTTCAAGCGTATACACAACCATATTCGTTCAGCGGAAGGATAAAACTAATTATCTGTCGAATCAGACATGAGCTAAGTGTTACCATTCACGAAATAAGCACTAGTTGAAAAAAAAACGTTAGATGGCGAACCCTGAAAAATGCTCATTAGTCGTTAGTGTTCTATTTGTATGACCGCTTTCGGTATTTTTCATTCCCCCGAGCTAACTTTTACAACGAAGCTTGTGTACAAAATTTAATCAAATTATCTCGCTTAGTTTTTTTGTGAAAAATATTTCCACAGACAGACAGTCACCCAGCCAAACGGACAGTCAGACAGACAGAAGAACATGGCTATATCGAATCAGGAGGTGGCGCTGATCAATAATATATCGTCGGGTTAAAACTACAACTAGACATCTACATCTATTGATGTTCTGAGTTAAGTATACAGAAACATGAAGAAGAAACGGTTCTACGCCCCAGTCTAATCGGTTTTTTGAAATGTAGTCTCCATCCAATTTTATATAAGAATAAAAAGCATAAAACTGCAAAATCCCATACAAAAAACGAATTTCAAAAAATTTAAAATGCTTTTTTCTCAAAACATGAAAAATGTAGATGTCTAGTTGTAGTTTTAACCCGACGATATATACTTTTCTATACCCGCTACGCCTTCTTCTCTGTATTACTAACGGAAGGGCTAAGTCACTATGCCCTGGGTATAAAAACTGGTATGCGAGATACTTCCGGTAGTTTCTACGCCCGCTACCAAGATATTTTTAAAATGCTCGTTAATTAAAATAAATAAAAATAAACAAATTTCGCTGATAAATGAGAAATTGTACCCACTGTCGCAAAATTAAAATAGGTCTGTCGGTCATTTTCGGCCAAAAAATTTGGTCGGCCGGAGTTTTTCTGAATATGAAATTTAGCATCGATTAACATAAAACTGATCAAAATCCGCGATGACGAGAAAACATTCCGAAAATTTTATAATTCAAAAATCATTTAAAAATATTTTCGGCCATTTAAAACCACGCCGACCAAGCTTTTCTTATACGCCTTAATGTAAACTACCATTTTTTATTAAAATTTCAGAATCCGCGATGAAGGTTCTTTTAGTATTGCCAGCTCCTCGATTATAACTAGGGCTGTCTAAAATATGTTATAAATTTTAAGGAAATATAGTTTAAAAACAAAAGTTTCATTTAAAAATAGTATTGGTGGCCCCTCACAAAAAAGTAAAAATTCTAGTTGCTTCGATCACTGAGAAGGTTGCACTAAAATGTCTGGAAAAACTTAAAATGGAACTGTTTCTGGTCCACCATTTCGTGTTTAAGCGTGTTCTTGAACACCATAAATGTGTCTTTCTTATATGAGAAAAAATAAGTTTTGACCTTCTAACTATTTGGAATCGTTTAAACCAAAAATAGTTTATTTAAAATATCCTAGGATCTTATAAAGACAGTCCGAAGAATGGAAATTATAGGTCCATTGATCAGACTGCAATGGAAACTGCATCGTAGCCTGAGAAAAAATTCTCGAGAATATTTATTCTTGATAAGGCTCATAGTGAAAATGAAGAGCAATTGTACTTTTTATGTTTAAATAACCTCGTGGGATTGAAAATGAGCGAAATCGGTTAACGGATACGGCCACCTCAATATAAAAAATATGTTAAAAACGCAACATTAAGAGCATTATTTGCGATAAGTAAATACTAGCGGTAGTAAGTTCAAGCTTTAGCACCTCCAATATGAGCAAAAGTTTCAACCTGTAATACTGAAAGCTCTTTTTGAGATAATCTAACAAAATTTCAATTAGATACTAAGAATAGCAGTATCGGATCCAGGGAGTTGGCTATGAGGGCTAAAGCCCCCCCCCCCCCCCCATAAGCTCTAATTTGTAACTGGATATAAAAGGAAAATTATCAATCAGATCTCAAAACCATCCTATCGTCCAACTTTAGCCCCACCATAGTCAAATCCTTGATCCGCAACTGAAGAACAGTATATGCAATCTCTAATAAAAAACTATACGAACTTGGTCAAGAGGGGGCGGCATATCCCGTACAAGCAAAATTTGCGTAATTCTTTAGTGGAAGCGTTATTTAAGGAAATGAAAACAAATTTCATACAGATACTTGGAATTCTTGGTGCAAAATCTGAGCAAAAACTAAGTGAATTCGGTCAAGCGGGCGTGGTTCCTCCCGTACAAACAACATTTTTAAAATACTGCGGTGTAGGGTACTTAATTTTTGGCTAAGCCAAAGTTAGCACCCTTACTACTTAGTTCTTTTCTTTATTTTATTAACACTATTTTTTATAAATCTATTAAAAAAATTTTCAAAGCACGAACCGAACCCGCTCGGTCACAATTCTAGAAGAAACGACTAACATTTCTTATAAATTTATTTTCAACAATTCTCCAGTTGGGCTTTGAACCTGCATCTTTTTTGTAACACTGTGCAATCAAACCTATAAATATAAATATCCAATAGAAAAACGATCGTTGGGTTTGTAAAAACTGGCTCGATTTTTTTTTATGTCCGTCTGTATTCATCGAGCTTCAGGCCATTTTACGGTCTTTCATATACTCCAATTTTGATTTATTAATAAGAACTATATAGTGTATTTTTGTGGACAGTTTATCTGTGCTAACATTCTGATAAATGCATGGAAAAGCAGCAACAAACTTTCTTAACTCACGCAGATAAATAAATGTGCTTAGGAAAAGCACAGATAGTGTCCACAAAAAAAAACAGGTTATATTAGGATATTTTCCGAATTTTAAATTAGAGACAAATTGAAAAAATAGAGGCTCAAAAACTTTAATAACAATATCAATACGTGTCAATATTAATAATAATATTTCTTTGTTTTCTTGATTTTTTTCTTAATCATTTCTTTAGCCACCTCTTTTACGACTTTTTCTTTAACGATATCATAAATATTGAAATTGAAACAACTTAACAACTTGAGTCCTACCAAAGTCAACTTGATCACTGTACGACCCATGTGAGATGCCTGTATGAAACTTTACACCTTTGGTCATCCTGCACTTATGGTAATCAAATGTTTTCATTCTCTTTTTTTCTTTTTTGAAATTTTTTCTAGTATGAAAAATTCAATAAAAAGCGTCGACAATGGGAGGATAATGGTGTTCTCGAACTAATTAAACTCTGGAAAGTTTGCGCTTACGAGTTGCGCACAATTAAACGCAATGGCCATCTCTATGTGGCTATGGCAAAACAATTAACAACTCTTGGCGTACCAGTAACAGCATTAGAAGTTCATTTCAAAGTTAACAATCTCACCCAGCGTTACAGGTAAAAAAAATATCACATTGGATTTATTTGTAAAGTTGTTCATACATTTTCTATTTTTAAAGACAAGAACAAAAAACACTTGAAGCAACTGGCATTATTAGCACTTGGAAATTTTTTAGCCAAGTGGATGATGTTTTCAAAAGTCTGGCTGGCCATACCAATTTTAAGTAATTTCATTGCAGTACATTTGCATTAGGGCGGCTCACGTCTCATACAAAAAAAGAAAAAACATGGGAGACTTGTTTCTCGTAAGAATTAGCTCTGGGCGGTTTTGAAGAGAATTATCTAAAAATAGTGTTTCATTTGGGATTCTTCTTCGTAGTTTTGTGTCAAAATTTCTCATACAAAACGCAATTTTAAAATTTACAAAGTGACGAAATATTTCGGCAATTTTTACAGTAAAATCCAGAGTTAATTTTTAAGAAGCAACATCAACTGGATTTTTTCTTGAGTCGACCTTATGTTCATATAAACCTTAAGAGTTTTTGTAATTATTTGTATGTCATATCAACAGAGATAAACGCCTGACAGCAGCCTCGAATGCAAGCAACTTACCATCATCATCAGAGTCGTCAGTTTGGAAAAACCAAATGTCTCAACAAGAATACAATAGTAATAATTCCGAAGGGTTTTATAAGTAAGTTATATTGACATCAAATCGCTAGCGTTAGTCAATCGCTTGACGAAAAAGTGTATACATACATATATTTATCACAAACATATTTTTGTTTCAGATCAGAATACGGGATGCATCGCCACTTTATGGATCATGTCCAGCAACCACCCAATGCAGGAGATGTAAACTTTATGGCTTCCACAGCGGCGGCAGCTGCAGCTGCAGCCGCACGCTTGAATGACAACAATATGGATCAAATGGCTACAAATAATACGCCCAATGGGAGCGTGCCGAATTTCAATAAACTCAAGAAATCACCCGATGATTACGAGAAATTCGTTGATATTGTAAAAAATATTGTTGATAATCATAAGAATACACCGGATAAAATTGATGCTTTTGGGGATTTCATCAAATCATACATAAAACGTTGGCCTGAACGTCTTCAGGATGAGGCCGTTAATCATATAACAAACTATGTTATTGTTAAGAATATGGAGCATACAATTAGCAGTAATGTGGAAGGTGCTAACAATAGACAATAATATAAGAAAGAAGGAAATAGTGATTAAATTAAGTTTGTATGTGCGTACTAACCTATAAATTATCGTCATATTTACATAGTTAAATTGGATTACTTAAGGCAGCTATATTAAAAGTGCTTGTTACTTAAAATATATTTGTATTGTTTAAGCTTTTAAGTTTGGTTAATTTTTTTTTTTTTGCAACCACCTAATATTTTATAATTATATATAAATATATGTTAGTGCTTAATTTATTAGTTTTATGTTAACTATAAAAAATATTGGTGCATAACTATGGGTAGTCAAAAAATACTTAAGTTGTAAAATATTCAAAATTAATCAGGCCTGTTCCGAAATCCATGTGATTTCAATTACTTTTCATTCCGAAAGCTTTTTGCTGAAAACGGTGAATCGCAAGATAAAAAGTATAAGGATGGCTTTTGTGGAGAATAACAGGCTTATAAATAATATTGAGGATTGTATACGATAAAATTAACGTTCAGAATATATTCTTTAAAAACCGGAAAATGACAAAAAATTCGGTTTTATCGATTATCTACTAAATAGCTGCTATTTCGTTTACAAATATGATTTTTATTTGTAGAGCATGCGATATCCAACAAATAAGTTCAGTATACTTTTTATCTTGCGACTAAACGTCTTGAACAGAAAGTCGTCAAAATGAAAAGTAATTGAAACTACACGGATTGCAAAACAGGCCGAAATTTTCCTAAAGTGAACAATCAAAACTCAACAAGATGAAAAAAATTGCTGCCAACATTGATAACTGAAACTGACTGGGTTTTTTTGTAAGCGGAATATAACCATAAATAATGTCATAATAAGAATTGGCTGACATTTTGTTAGAAATGACTAAAATTGGGCTCTGTTTTCACGGAAAGTTTACTTTATGTTGTTTTATTGATCGATCAAATAACCGATTATTATGGCACATCATTTGTATGTCTTATGTACTTATTCCACTATCAAAAAAACGCATTCAATTATTTATATACTTCAGTCAATTTTATGTTATTTTGAAATAATTTTTTTAGTTGTAATCGATAATTTTGATTTCGCTTTACACACACACCTCTAAAATACATTTATAGATGATAATATTGATAACAATAAGAACTAGAAGTCCTAACGAAAAAGTTTTAAGTCAACTTTTACCTTAACAAGTTTAAAGTTTTTTTAAACCTTTATCTTAATATTTAAAAGTTTAAATTAAAAAAAAAACCTAAAAAACCTATTTCAGATAAAAAAAAAAAACAAATTTTCGAAATGCTAAATGTTTAAATATTCCTGGATCACTTTTCTTTCGCTTTGCTTCTTCCACTTATATAACTTTTTGAATAAGTTTAGTGAACTTATTTTTATAGCATGAATAAGTTAAAGTTACGAAAATAAAATGATAGTTGTTTAATAAAAACCTGCATAATTAATTTGTTGAATGCGAATTTTGTGAAAAATTCTTAACAGTTTGCGACATTTCTTGAATTGAATTATTAAAATTAAAACTTCAAGATCTGTGCTTTATTCTCTGAAGTAATAACATCATTATTATTTAAAAGCCACAATTACACAAAAGATCTTTTGTACAACTACTGATATAATACAATAATTTCCTGTTTAGAATTTCAATCATTAAAGTGGCAAATTTTAGGACATTTCACTAAAGCTCAAGTTTGAAAATAATTGTATAAACTAAGCAGATTTAAATAAATAAATTACAATATGAACATAGTTATGCGCTAAAATTTTCAGATGCATTATTTGTGTAAAAAAAAAACGATAATTAATTTTTGAAATATACATATATTTCGTACACTTTGGAGTACATGTTTCTTATCAACTATTGTTTAAAAATTATGTTGCTTAATCCTTATGTAATTTATGTGTGCCTGGTGAAGAAGGTGGTAAATTAGATGACGTAGCTGCGTCGTCAATCTCATTCAGCTTTTTAGCCAAGAAATATATTTCTGCCAATGCAATGATTAATGCGCACATAATACCAAGAAGAAGTCTAAACCCGAAATCCAGATTTCCAATAATTAACTCAACGCCAAGAAAACCAAAAACGAAACCTGCTATAACAGAGAAGACGAATTGAAGTACAGCAATAATTTGGCTGTTAATTGCTTTCACTAAAATATTAAAGAAAAATGTATGTTTTATAATTAATCAGTTAAAAATAAATAATTTAATTTCAATGAGAGATGTTAACTTTTTTGCTAGGTAATTGTACAGTTAGTTAAGGCAACTATTGTGTATGAAAACTTATCTCGCAGTTTAGTTGCAATCGCCAGTTTAAGCTGCCAATCAGACAACGCAACTGAATTTCCTTATCATACGCAATAGGGGAATAAATGGTAAGTTTCAATAGTTTCTTAACAACATTGTGAAATAAAACCAAACATACTTTGATAAGCAATTGTATCTTCTGGATAGTGCTTTAAAACTGCATCAACATCCTTTGTCATCTTTCTATACTCGCGGTTTTGCTGTTCTTCTCGAAGTTTTTGACAACGGGCTTCTAATACCGGATTTCTTTGAATTACTTCATTTTCAGGTAATATATAATCACATTCTGTTATATATTCATGCAAATAGCATTCAAGTCCTTCTTCAATTCGCAATGATAGAAAAAAGCGATTTAGCCAATGAATGTCCGACAAAAACAGGAAAAACTCATTGCTACTCGTTTCGCTAGCAGTTTCCACAATCTGTGGTAACTCTGTATCACTTTCTTCCTCAGCATGTATTTTATGTAATAGTTTTAAGTTAATCTTTTTAGATTGGAATGCTTCGCTTTCTGCAATAATTTCAACTTTAGCAGGAACATCAAATCCACATCTCTTCAAACATTTACTAATGTTCTGCGGCACCTCTGGTACTTTATCAATATGCTTATTTATAAATTGTAAAAGTTCTTTTGAGGGTGAAATCTTAATGCGATAATCCTTAATTGCGCCTTTGTTCATTTTAAGTCTTTATTTTTGTAAGATAAGCTTACGCTGCAAATCAGTGTAAATCTCTGCTATTTCTTCTTCCTTTTCTTCAAAAGTATTTTGTATTCTTTTGTATTTATGATCTAATTCGTTACAGAAATCGTTTTTTTGTTGAAGTCGCTTTTTCCGAGAATGTACGAGAAATTCTGACTCCTTAGTAAAATAAAAAAGTTAAATGTGTTAATGTAAAAAATATATTTATTTATTAAATGTAAAAAATATAGTAAAATAACATATTGAGGCCGTTAAAGTATTTGGTAAGCAGATTTTCAATTATTTTAGACCGCTTCTACCTATTATAAGATGTTAGCAGTTTTCCAATCCTTTTATCTCATAGATAAAAATTAAAGGACACTATTGCGATTATCTACCTACTCGTGATAAAATCGATGGCTTCTATTGGCCTTATCATAGAAAATATTGCACCGATTAAAGAATGTTTGTGTCTTCCATGCTATTTCCAGTCATTTGGAATCAAATGGCGTAAACTCTATTTAAAGCGATGCAGTAGTTTCGGAGTTAAGACGAATAGAAACGATCGATAGCCATTGATTTTATTGAAAGACTCGAGACTCGAAAACAATTTGACCGATTTTGGTGAAATTTTTACAGTTCGACGCATTAAGGGTGAAATTTGGTGCAAATGTAAAATTCACTGATATAAATAATATTCACTAAAAAATTAGGCGGTTTCACGCCCTTCTAAAGCATAATTTGTCATATATCTGAAACGATTTAACTTTTATGGATGATATTTGTATTTGAGAGATAAATGAAAAGGCACCGATGGTGATGTAACGCGCACTGGCTAGTTCAAAATAAAAATTAGTATTCACGAACTAAACTATTTTCAGAATTAAAGCAAAAGCGCTTGAAGAAAAACAAAGATGCGTTCATTTCAAAAGGTGATATATCGGAAAGTTATAGTGCAATCGGATAAATTTAAAAGCATAGTTTGATAAGATAGATTATGGCTATAGTGGAGTCAATGAAAACATAACACAGGCAAAATGAGGAAGTCTTCAAGAATAGCTGCGATTTTGATGATTTTTATACCCTACACCCATGGAATAATTCACTTTGTCCGGCGTTTACATATTTTTCGTATATAAACTTTTAAAAACATAGGAGATAGGCGAAAACATTTTAACCATTTTTAATCCCAATTAGACTATGACCCTATTATCTGTACCAAATGTTATGCCCATTTGCTAGTTATTGTAATTTCGACAGTTGGATACATAGACCAAAGGGCCAACCAATACGTTTTTAGCAGTGATCTTATTTTCAAGCGAACAAATTTAAATCTTTTATTTCGGTTAATTGCTAGTGCTCTTTACTTGTAACTTAATTTACCTGTTTTGTCTGATTTCGAGTACTAACAAACTCTTCCAGCACGCCTAAACTGTTACAGAGTGTTTCGGAAATTGTACGTAAATGAGTATTGGACAAATTGATGCACCTGGTTACAAGTTCAAGTTTCAACTCGGCTACTGTTTCTGCTGCTTTAAAAAGGGTTTCGACTTCGTTGTCGTTCCGCTGCGTCTATTATGATAAAACAAAATATGTGTAAATACTTAAATAGTTACAAACGATGACCCTCAAGCCAGGACAAGTGCGTCACCCTCTTTCCGAAGTAGGTTTTCATTTACCTCAAAATTGTGAAGGGTTTTCTCAATTTCGCTGCCAAGAAAAACTCTATGATCCAAAATTCGACAATACACGTTATTTGTATCTGCAATTCATAAATTTAAATAAATTTTCCGTGAGAAATTACATTTGATTTAATTTTACCTTTTCTCACTTGACTTAACATGATTTGATTTTCATTTTGCCTGTCACATGCAATCTGTCAAATTCACACGGCTAAAAGTTACCCCGGAAGAAACTTGTTTACGTCAGTTGTCAGTGTACAATTTGTCATTTTGTGCAGGTTCATTAGTTCTATTCTCCAATGCGGCATAGCGGCATATTAGACGGAATACACGAAAGATTTGTTATCGGGCGATTTTCACAGCAGACCGAGAAACGATCGCGACCCGACTAAAAAATCGTCTAACGGTCAATTCTGCATATACAAGCGCCCAAGCGCCCACACGGTACACTAAACCGTCGGTTTCTCCTTCATAATTCAGCGAAAGTCAAGAAGTGCAGACATGCTTGATAGATTTTAATAATATAAGCGCCTATACCAAGATAAAAAACTTTATTACAACTAAACTTAAAACTGAGGTACCGTTCCAGATATACTAGTTTTTTCTAAAATTTAGACCTATTGTTTTATAAAAAAAACTATTCCCCAAAAATGTGTAATTTACCAGAAATAAGTTCACGAAATCAGTAAATCTATTTTAACTTTTATTTGAATTAACATTTGCACCATATTTTTCTGTTCTAAAATTTTTTATTAATAAAAAAAATATTGAATCAAACAATTTTTTTGACCTTTTTTGGATTAATAACAAGAAAAAAATACAATAACAACCATTTCGAAGAAGATAATCTATACTATTTATTATAAAAATCAGACTTGGGGGTAATGAACTAAATTTTTTAGTTCATTGAGCTTTCACTTATATTTAATGAATATTTTGATAGTGAAACTTTTTCCACTACCACTAAATCTAATAAGAGATAGTGAAAATTTTCTCCATTAAATTCAGTGATAGTGGAAATTTTTTCACTATGAAAAAATTCATTTGATGGTAATGACAAATTTTTCACTATCTAACAATTCATTAAATGATAGTGGAAAGTTTTTCACTATCATTAAAATTTAATGAAAATATTCAATAAAAATTGCACTAAGTTTAGTGATAATGAAAATTTGTTTCATTGAATTTAATGAAACATTAGTGGAAATTTTCATTAAAGTTTCATTAAATTCAATGAAACAAAATTTTCTATCACTAAATTTAATGAAGCTTCTAATGAAACTTCTAAAGAAAATTTTCATTAAAGTTTCATTAAATTCAATGAAACAAAATTTTACTATCACTAAATTTAATGAAGCTTCTAAAGAAAATTTTCATTAAAGTTTCATTAAATTCAATGAAACAAAATTTTACTATCACTAAATTTAATGAAGCTTTTAATGAAACTTTTAATAGAATTTTTCATTAAAATCCAAGCTGTTCGTTTACTCCAAGGTTTTGCAAGTTTTTAGCTGAAAAGCTCTCGTCTAAGCATAAAACGTACATGAATGAGAGCTTTCGGGTAAAAACTTGCAAAATCTTCGAGTAAACGAACAGACTGATTAAATTAAATTTATTGAAAGAGTTGGAATGAGTGGGAATAGTATCAGTTTGAAGGAGATTCATTAAAGTCAAATGCAAACACGACTATTAGTTTTCAGCTTTTTTAAGTACTAGTAGGATTAATGTTCACGCAATCGTTTTGTACAAGATCTCGAAGGAAAAATTTAAAGATATCAAAATATTTTGACCTAGCACGGCACATTTTGTCTTAATTGAATTGAAATTTCCAATAAAAAAATCACTGAAGTTATTGAAAGTGAACATTTATTCATTGAATTTAATGAAACATTAATGAAGATTTTCATTAAAGTTTCATTAAATTTAGTGATAGTGAAAATTTGTTTCATTGGATTTAATGAAACATTAATGAAAATTTCCATTAAAGTTTCATTAAATTTAATGAAAGTGAAAATGTTTCATTAAATTTATTGCAACATTTATTGAAAATTTTTATTAAAGTTTCATTAAATTCAATGGAACAAATTTTCACTTTCAATAGATTTAGTGATAGTGGAAAATTTGCCATTACCACTAAATCAATTTTTTGATAGTGAATGAATTTGCACTATCACTAAATTTAGTGGAAATATTGTTTAAAACTTTTAACTAAATTTAGTGATAATGAAAATCTTTTTCATTACCACTTAATGAATTTTTTGATAGTGAAGGATTTTGCACTAACACTAAATAAATTCCTTGATAGTGAATATTTTTTCACTAGCACTAAGTTTAGTGAAAAATAAAAACTAATGCAAAACCCCCAAGTCTGATAAATATATTGGATTAGTGATATATTTTTTGAAACAAGAATGTCTTTTCAAAAAGCAATGTTCTAAATTTTAGAAAAAATTCAATATCTTGAAAATAGAATTTTTGTATGCAAGTATTGTGCATTGTTAAAATATCATTCAGATAGCATCAACATTTTTAAGGTCTATCCAGGGGTTCCCAACTTATTATGGTTTTCATTAAAGTTATATTAGCATATTCTGACGCCTATATATCCAAAAATAAATCTAAGCGACCTGTTTTATTAAGTACTTATTTTTTATCTCTAAGAAAAAAAAGTATTTTTCACAATTTCCGCGCCATAAGAGCTGGTTCACATACACGACTAAGAGCCTGGGCACACGAGAGACTGAATTATCGGACGATAGTACTATTTGTGGGCCCGCTTCCCACCGCTCTCCAATTAAGTCGTGTGTGAGAACCAGATCTAAGAAAGAACCTTTCTAGTCAATTTTTTAAGCAATCTGCGAGCAATCGGCCAACTAAAAGTCTACACAATATTTGGCACAAACACAAGCCCAATTCAGACAATATAGTTCCCCGACTATTTTGTCTGTCATTTGAGCATAACGTCACTTGTAAAAATGGGTCTTGACAAAGCTTTATTTTCTAAAACAGTGGCATCACATAAAAATGCATTGACGAATTTACTCATCGAAATGTCAAAAATGTTCAAAGTTGCTGAGGATTGCAGAATCGTTTGTTGTTACTGAAGTTTTATTTTATGTGTAATAATACAATAAATCAACTGCATTAATAATGGGAGTTTCAAATTATGATGGTAAGAAAAACAGCACTACTATTTTTTTTTGTTAACGGCCCTTAATTTTTCAATATTCATCTCTTTGTTTTATTCATAAGCCCTTCGTAAACAAGCACGGCAATTGGAAAATGAAATTGACCTCAAACTAGTAGCATTTAGTAAAATTGGTGCTGGCACTAGTAACAGCAGCGTTCACAGTTCATCCGCTGACACATCACCGCTTTTGGGGGAGCATGTTTTTGATTCATTGTCTGAGGAAATTGCTCAAATATTGGACAAGGTGCGTATAGATAACAAAGGTCAATGAAAAATGCATATCATGGAGTATGTTATCTTTCCAAATTAGCTTGCCTCCATAAATGAGACAATGTCCGAGCTTCCAGCATCAGGTGCAGCTGCTATGCACACGTTGCAACGCCATCGTGAGATTCTACAAGGATATCGGCAGGAATTCAATAAAATTTGTGCAAACCACACCACTCGCATGGAACGGGAAGAGTTATTGAGGGGTTCGGGCATATCTACAAATAGTCCCTCTATATCGGGTTTAAGTAGACGTGATATGTATTTGAAGGAAAGCGGGCACATTAACAGGTTAGTGTCAAAATAATTAATTGACTTGAGTGAATTTGGATGTATTTTTCATCTTTTTGTGAAGATTTTGTTATATAACCAATGTTTTGTTGTCCCAAGTTCTCTTTTGCCCCACCGACACTTTTTTACATTTTGAGTTAGGACTTGTTCCATAGGTTTGGAAGCATGATCTTTATGAGATGTATTAATTTTTTTTTGTGGGTCGTGGCACCGCCAATTTTTCTTACATATAAACCTTTTCCTAATACATACTAACACACTGTTAATATTTCATCGAAATCGGTCGACCTCCACATCTATTCATGCTTAAAGTTTGCTCCATATGCATGGAAGATAAAAGGTTTATCATTGAATTGTATGGAGCAAAATGTCCATATGACTTATTTGATAAAATATTAAATACGTATCTCGAAAACTACTTAAGTCCCAAGTAAGCCAATTTATCAGCAAACTTAAGTTTTAATTTCGATCGTGCTGCTTTGGCCCAATTTTATTTTATTCCGGTTCAAACTTTCTTTTTCGATTATTCCCCTTCTATGAAATTAAAGGGGTTATCGTGAATAAATACTCCCTGGAAATTCCATTCTCCATTGTAGTTTAAGAAAACTTTACGGGAATATTTATTAACGATAACACTCCGATATGAAAAATGAAATACTTTTGTTTTATTTTAATCAAATAAATTGACCGAACAAGCCCAAGATATTCACATATAAGACTTAGTATGTTCATTTTGCGGAATTCCTAAGGATATTTTTTCTCAGGGATGTGTTTTAAAAATTTTAATTTTTATTTAACTTTTGTTGCTGATATAAGAAAGCTGGTTTTTGTTCTCAGTTTCGTAGATCAAAATATATACCACTTTAACTTTTTTGTCTTTTTTATTTTCACAGTTCCAGTAATTTGATAAATGACCAAATAAGCATTGCAATGGAGACTAAAGAACACTTATTATCACAGCGTCATGCATTTAAGCGTATACAAACACGTTTTAATGATATATCAAATCGCTTCCCACTGATATCAAGGTAAATTTTTGAAACAATCATTTTACTTTCGACGTTTATTTAAAAAAGTTCTATAATTCCAGTCTTGTACAAAGAATCAATATAAAGAAGCGGCGGGACTCTTTAATTTTGGGCGCTGTAATCGGGTTTTGTACGATTCTTCTTCTGCTTTATGCATTCAATTAACTATCGACAACTGAAAAAAAAAATATCGTATTTACTATATAACTGTATATTCATCGTATATTTAACCAAACTGTTAATATTTTATTTTGTTTATGGCTAACGTTTTAAGCAATTTATTGGATTTTATTTTCAAGTTATTGTGCTGTTTATTTTACATTGTGATCATATTAAGAAAAAATCTATCTTAAACAAAATAAATATTAACCATTATTTTTAGTAAGATCTTGTTTTGCAAAAGCTTATTTCGGCGGACGTATTTTTCCATCCTAGTGAGCATATTGGTAAACTAAAACTCCCTTTGCCTTGGTACTTCAAAGGAAAACTAAAAATTATGAATAGGGGGAAGTTCGGCTACCGTCACATGACGTAAGAGGGCATCTAGTCTGGCGTCACGTTTTGTCGCATGGGGGGGGTAAGGTGTAAATTTAAGCGTCATGAGGTTTTCGAGGCATTTACAAGTTTTATGGAAATTAAGTTTTATTTTTTTGATTAAAACGCGCTAAAAGTTTGTGAAACAATTGCGACTGCCGAACATAACCAAGTTTGTGTGTGTGTGTGTAGTGTGCTGAAACAGCTGATTGTCAAAAAATCTGCATATTTGTGGTTAAAGCCACTACATTTTTTTAAATTAAATATTTAAATTAACATTCTTTTCACAAAATGTCTTTTTTACCGCCACCAAACAAACGTGATGAGGACAACAAAACACAATTCTTTCAAAATCCAGAATTGGACTCAATGGCAAAACACTTTATTGGAAATTTATACAGGTAACCACACATATTTACTTTAAATGTTATGCAGTCGAATACAGATAATTTTGTTTAGATATCGGGAGAATATTGTGATACCCAAAAGTAATGGGCCGATAAAAATCAAAACTAACGAGGAAAAGATGATTGAAAATGCAGTGGAAAGCTGCGCTTTTAAGTCAGCCATGGCGTGTGTTATGGGTAATCGAGCCAGAAACTTATCAACATAAAACATTAAAAACTTTTTCTTTGATCCAAATAGGCTATGGACTGGGTGCTGCTATTGGTCTCTTCAGTGCGTCAGTAAGTCCCAATATTGCAGACCCTTTAGCTAATGAGAAGAAACAAACAGCCCGAGAAATTTTTCGCGAAATGCGTTCCACAACACATGGATATGCTAAAAACTTTGCAATGATTGGCGCGGTATTTTCTGTGGTTGAGTGCGCTATTGAAAGTGTAAGTTTTAGTTATTGAAATAAAATATTGGAATGAAACATTTGAAAATCCTTAAACAAAAATGCCGACTTTGTAGGAACGTGGTGTCACTGATTGGCGAAACGGAACATATGCCGGTGGTGTCACTGGCGGATTAATTGGTTTGCGAGCCGGACTTAAAGCTGGAATTGTAGGTGCTTTAGGTTTTGCAGCGTTCTCAACTGCTATCGACTATTATATGCATAGTAGATAAAAACTAAGACCTTATATTTAGTTAAATTATTGCAGTCTTTTTAATATATTGTATTCTGCAAATATGTAAATTATAAACCAAAATTTAACCATATACTGAAAACAAGACTTTTGTTAATGAATTAATCATATTTTGAGAGAGTTAAATAGACGGCCTACACATTCCTAGCTATTCATATATTTCAAAACCCTGTCATTGGTATTCCAGCTTGTAAATGCTAGGTTCTAAATATTCTAAACTGATGTAAATAGGTACCAATGACATTTAAACGAACTCAAAATCATTGATCGCAAGCCTCATTTTTTTAAATTTTGTATTTTTGTATAAAAGTGCAGAATCAAATGCAATTTATTAAAAATTATCCACGTGTATTTTCACAATTTTAAGTTTTTACACTTAAGGGGGATCCTCTTGATCTAAGTTTAAAAGGTTTTCAAATGTTATTGCATATTTTAGTTTTTGGTACCTTTTTTTTTTTTTGGTCTGGCGAGAGATAGGTCATTCTTACCTAATTCGGGTAGAGTTCAAATGAAAAAAAAGTTCAAATCAAAATTTCGTCTGGAAAGAGGCGTTTTTCATATAGAATCTCTTAGTAACTTCTGAAAAACCACTGATTTTTCATCAGAAGTATATTTTCCAGTTCATTCTGAATTAATGGGCATTCGAATTGCTAACTTTTTAATCAATTTATTGGATATTTTTTTTAATGTAACGTTAATTTCTTCCGAATTTTCTTAAAATTTTATTTTTTGCTCAGTCATTTATGGGTTTACACTAAATCTAGAATAGGACTGTCATTTGCCATATGATCTGGTTCTGCAAAGGCTTGAAATTTTTACAATAAGATATTGATATTGTTAAGAATAATAAAATTTTAAGTTTATAGTTTTACATATGAACATATTTTTTTTTTTATTTTTATACTTTTTATGATATTTTAAAAAATTCTATAATTGCCGGGATGGCTTTAGAAATTCCCGGGGTCAGCAAATGGCCCGAAAATTGGCATCCCTAATCGAGATACAATTACAACGAAAGTATCTTTTGACTTTGTAGAGTTGCCTAAACTATTGTCGTTTCTTTGATGTTTGACCGGTTTTTTTTTTTTTTTTGGAAATCGCGTTTAAGCCCAATTCGTTTGGGTCAGACTGCAGTTTTTGTTTCTCCTGCTTTTAAGGTTGGATTCGTTCAATTGATTATGGTTCAGTTTGATTATTGCTTTTGTTTTCTCTTTGTTATGGTTTTTGTGTTGTTTTGTTTTATTTTATTGTTTATCCGCATTATTTGAGCAAATATCGCATTATAACTTTTTAGTTCTGAGCTTTTTAGTTTTATGCCCGCTTCAAGCGGTGACGGTTCGTTTATTAACGGTCAATGGGTGCTTCATCAATCTTGTTAATAAAAGGGAAAAACGTGTTTTTTTTTTTTCTACTACAATCCGTGAAAAACGTGCAACAAGTGCAGTAACCGATATTGCACATCTTTTGTGTATGTGCCAAGTTGCACTTTAGTATATCTTTTAGTACCTGGAGACCGATCCCTGCTCGGTCAACAATCTGATCTTATTATTTTAGTTAATGTTTTTATTCAAAGCTATTTTTTGTGATGAAATTTGTGTCTTTTCACCTCCAATGAGAATAATAATAAGAAAAACTCGGGAAGCATCAAATGGTATAGGACACAATAGAAAAATATCGAAAAGTACATAAGACTGCATTTAAGAAATAAAAAGTTCATTCGTAATGGATTAAATTTTTTGTTGTTTTTTTAAAAATTTTTTAAATTATTCATACAATTTACGATACGATTTTTCCTTGCGAAGTTATGACCACCCTTAGATGTCATCATGAACAACCCAAAATCATGTAAAGAGTAATTTAGGTACGTATCGGTCATATTAAAAAAAAAAAATATTTTCATAAACCATACATACCAATTAAACTATTTAAAGTTGCCATGAATCCAAACTCTGTCATTATAGCCGTTATATACCATTTCATAATGAGAACATTCCTTGAAACGTTAAATGCCTCGAAAACCTCGTAAACTCGAAATAATTGTCAAAATCAATATGAACTTTGACAGTTTTACAGGCTTACGAGATTTTCGAGGCATTTACACATATTAAGGAATACCCTAAATGTCATTTTAGAACGGCCATAACTTTTCAAGGCAAAATCGTAGATGAACACTCAAGCTATATTTGTAAAATTGGAAGAGAAGTATAGTGTCGAATAAAGTAAACGTTACAGGTCTCTATGCAAGTCAGTTATTGTGATGCAAAACTGTCAAAATAATTTCGAAATGGTTTTTTGTTCATTTTATTTTTTAATGATATAAATTTTAAAAATTATTGCATTTTTCGCAAAAGTTATATATGTACAAACTCGTGTGTATGCTTTTATTAGACAACGTTTTAAGTGGAATCCCGGTATACTTACATACGTACCAATCCTATATACGCTAAACATTATCGGAAAGTGGAACTTTTTGCAATTCTGAAAATTTAAACTTAAATCTTAGCTCACAATTAAAAAAGCTTATTTATTTTCAAAACATACTATCTTTTTTGTGCAAGCAAAATTAACTTCAAAACAATTCATATCTTATCTTTGGTCTGCTAACTGATAACGCTTAAATGCTTTCACAAGGCTTTATGAGTAAACCATAGCCTGGAATCTCTGTTGACTGTGGAATTTAATTTCATTTTATAGAAGGCAGTTTGTTGTATATTCTTACTGTTCATCGTATCGATTCATATTTTCTCGCGCATTCCTGATTCATATTTTAGTTCCTCTGTATGCAGCTGATGTGCTATCTCTAAAACAACAAAATCGATAAGATATCAAAGAACAAAAATAAATATCTTTTGTAGACTGAACTTTCAATTTAAAAATTATAATCATCAGTATTAAATACGGAAGCTTTCATAAAAGTGGTAAAATATTGAGTAGATTAAGAAAAAAAAAAAATTATTTAAAAATATTTAAACTAAAGTTTAAACTACAAAAGTATTTAGCTAAAAATCATTGAAAACAATGAAAGCGAGCGCTGCTAAACATTCGAGTTGATAAACATACATACAACATACATACGAGTTAAAGCAAATATTTTAAACGGAATAAAATATGGATTACTCATGCTTATTGCTGGTAAGATATACTTATAAATTGAACTATGTATCCGTAGTATATCGTCACTTGAAATGCAAAAAACCGTAACATAATTCTGAATTTTTTCAAAGGCGTTGCAAATAAATTCGGCACTAAGCAATGCTAACCAAAACTGGCTTTAAAATTTTAAATATTTGGAGTCTTAAGACATTTTTTACAAAGTCTTAGAAAAAATTCAAAATGATGTTACGGTTTTTTGCATTTAAGGTGACGATATGTATGTACTACGTGTGTAATAGAAAGTTAAAAAGTTCTCATAAAAACTAATTTTGCATTATTTACCTTGAGATTTTATAGATTAAACGCAAAGTTCGCCTTAAATCAAAACATACACTTTGCATTTATTTTTGATTGCATTTCTATGATGTACTTAACTTTTTAGTTTCACCGGATGAAAGGCTCTCTTTGTGCCAGAATTATCATTTTCTATCCTTGCAACTATTAAACCTGTTTGAAAACAAAAAGAGCACAAAAATTTAAAAATTAAACGTTCTAACGTACATACGTGTAGACAGAGTTTGGTGAAAAAATCCCAAAACATAAAATTTAGACTTACAGCCCTATTCTGTTTGTGACTCTTCAATTGAGACAGTATCAAAATTTGATATATTTTTAATACTTTCGTTGTGATTGATTTTCTATTGGAGCAAAAAGCTTTTAAAATTCCCCACAGAAAAGCTTTTGTGGTAAACTTGTCACATTCGAGAAAATAAAAATTAAAAAAAAAAAATAAATTAAAAATATTTAAAAAAATTTCAAAAAAATTGCAAGACTTGAAATATTTTAAATTCAAATGAACTGTTTCAAAATTTTTGTAGAACAATTTCTAGCTTATGGAATTGTTTTCCAAATGTTATGCATTTTATTCAACTGGACCCAAAGTTTCTCTAAAAAAATTGTTTTTTGCAAAACAAGAATTCTGGGGCCGCAATTCTTTACCTTAAGGTGGTATACATAATATAGGAAACTTAAATAAATACTATTTTTACACGATGGGCTTTTTTGCAATGGGACGAATTTTTTACCTCATTTTAATGTTAAATCAATGGGAAAAATAATCACCCTATTCCCGTTGGCGTTTTAATAGTCGTTTTTAAGGCGTTTTAGTTTTTATCGTCGTCTCGTTTCTAAATTTGGAGCCTGGAAACATTTTAAGATGACGAGAAGTGTTTACCGAGGGATCAGGAACATATATAATTAGTTTGATTGCTTCGTTTTCCTAACCCTTTGATATAAACTCTGCGTCGTTCCTATATATTGGAATACTCGTAAGTATATTGGAACGACAAGGAGTGTTTATCGAAGTGTAAGGAAAATAATGATAAGTGTGCTTGCTTAATTTTCCTAACCCCTCGATAAACACTCCTCGTCGATCCAATATATTTCCAGACTCCAAATTAAGAAATGATACGACGACAAAAACTAAAACGCCTTAAAAACGACTATTAAAACGCCAACGGGAATAGGGGTAGATAATATTAACAACCTTGTAGTCTTTTGAAGTCATTTGAACGTTAGTTGAAAATTTAAAATCTTTGATTATGAACTAACTTTAACTTGTGAAAACTACGTTTTATACGCATTTTATTTTAAATAATGCATCCACATACGAGTATGATGAATAACGACCATTGTGTTTGAATAAATACTTTTGAGAGAAATCTGAAATTTAAAACCCTTTTATAAGGCTTACAGACGAAAATATAATAATTACTCACTTGGTATTGTTTTATAGAAGTTATCCTTCAAAGACATCCTATTTTAGATCTTTTGGACCCGCTCATCACAAATTGATTCAGTTTGGATATCATTGAAAGTAGTAAGTGTTAATTGTGACCGCCTTCATGAAAACACACCTTATCTTCATTAAATCAAAACTAATCTTTTGCATTTTCTAAAAAAACATACTAATTTCAATAAAATTACTTTTCATCACTGAAAAATTGCAAAAATTGACTGAGTTATGGAAGTTCAAAGTTTGTCAATTATCAATTTTTACGGGCAAAGGTTCAGTAAGACCGCATTTATCGGTATTTGTAATTTAATAATCGACCTTAAATCAATTGTAAAATGTTCAGAACATGTCTAATTACTAAATTCCACCTTTAACTGAAAACTGGAAAAATTGACCCTATCTCTTATTTTTATCTGTACTGCACAAATTTGTCAGAGAAGATAAGGTGTGTTTTCCTGCAGACGGTCACAATTGCACCAAAAAAGCAAAAGCTTCATCCACTTCATGCACCCTTTGGCCTCCATAAAAGGATCCGTTGGATCAAATGATATTTCCACAAACTACAATATTATCAGAGGCAAACGTTAGAGATTTCCATGAACTTAAGGTGCTTTAGAAACCTTTTTACTTTTTTTTTAAATTAGAATTTTGTGCAAAATTAAACAGACATTCCATTTTCATTCAAGTTAAAACTCTTGTTTAAAGGATATGAAAGAGGCTGTTCATGAGCCTCGTGACGCTAAAATTGTCACACCCTATGTGACGGAAACGTGAAGTGAATAATTAAATAAATACACATTTTATATTAATGGTATGTTTTTACCATCGATTTAATGATGTGAGAGCATTGATCCAATAACACGTATTATTAACACGTTTATAGTTTGTTCCTTTAAATCAATTTGGGGACAGTATTATTCCAATAGTTTTCTTACTGTCGTTACACCATTGAAATAATGTGATAATATCACTACTAAATAGTATATGTTATTATATGTAGAATTGAATTAATGTGATGCTACCATTTGTACAATAGTATATCTTATAATTTATACCATTGAATCAATGTGATGTTAATATAGATACAATAGTTTTCTGATTAATATGATGTCACTATTAATCCAATAGTATACTTGATAGCTTGTACCATTGAAATAATGAGATGATACCATAATTCCAGTAGTGTGTTTTATTGAAATTGAAAAAACAAATAAATTGTTTTTTGTATTTGTATTTTGTTAGTAAAATAAAAATAGCTAAAAACCTAATATACCTTTTCTGTGTACTGAGCTACTAATGTCCGAAATAACTAGTAGGTGTGTTACCTTTGGCCTGGCCAAACATTAAATATCCTTCACTGCAGTATTTTGAAAACTTTGCTTGGACGGGAGGTGCCACGACCTCTTGTCCGAATTCACATAGTTTCTGCTCAGATTTTGCTCTTACTGTCCTCAGAGTCTGAGTGAATTTGCTTGGATTATCTCGAAAAATACTTTCAGCAGAGCACTCCGAAGCTTTTGCTTATATCGGAGGTGCCACGCCCACTTGTCCGAGCTTGCATAGTTTTTGTTCAGAGTTGCATTTATAATTATTAGTGCCTGATTGAAATTTAATTGGATTATCACAAGAAACAATAAAACTATCAATAATCAAAACAACAACAAAAATAACAAATACAGTGAATTTTGTTTAAATTTTTTCGTTATATAGATCCTCACACTTCAGGTTCTACCTATGATACATTCGCAACATGAAAACGTTCCTTATCAGGATGTGCAAAAGATATGTGAAACTTGCGTTTGTTTGAAAGCACAAGATACTACAGATAAGCGTTATCACCATATGCTTAGCTGTGCCATGAAGAATTTTCAACACATTTTGTCTCGTTGGCCGGATGAGTTTGGAAATAATCACAATGGTATGCACCTAAATATTCGTTAATACTTTTTGTATCACACAATTTGAAAAAAAAAAATATATTTATTTTTTTAGGAGTCGATATTGTAGCTACTTTCTCGGGCAATTCTATAAGTTTGCTTCAACAATTGCCAGCTACTAATGCATCTTTGAGTTTCTCATGTCGCCATTGCCACATTAAGGAAATACAAGCACCTACTTTTATGGACGTTCCCAATCTAAAACGTCTTGATTTAAGTTGGAATGAAATTACAGCAGAAGAATTGACGCCGGATGTATTCCGTGGGCCATATCGTGCATCACACTATGAACCTATTGCGCTGGTGGATCTGGATTTGAGCCATAATAAACTTAAATCATTGGATCGCAAGTTGTTTGAGCATACACCTAATATTACTAAACTTAATTTGAGTTACAATCCATTTAATGTTTTGGACATCGGAACGGCAACATCATTAGCATCGGCGCTAAATCTCAAGGTAAATTTAACTCTATTTAATCTAAATATGCATAAGTGCTACCAATAATATGTACGGAAGTGGAAATAAAAATACAAATTTATTTTTCATGTTCAGTATGTTATTCTGCTACCCTAATACATTTTTCTGATCTTTTACTTAACTTGTACGGGGTGGCAAAATGAACGAAATGGTTTAAATTCTTCATGACGTTTTCATTTCAATGATAATTTTAATTTTTATTTTTGAAAATATAATAATATAAATGGCAAATTTTTTTGGCTTAAACATGGAAAATAATAAAGCGCAAGTAATGTTCATTTTCTGCTTCGCAAATAAGTGCTTTTTCCAATACATTTTCTATAACTTTTCGAAAAAATTTCAGGTGTTATGGCTTGAATTTCCATGCGAATGTTGTTCTTTTAAAAAACCCCAAACAAAACAGTCAGGAGTGGTTAAATCCGGTGAACGTGGAGGCCAATTAAAAGCGCTTCTGTGGGAAATGATGCGTTCACCAAAAATGTTCTGTAAAAGAGCCGTTATGTCCCTTGCAGTATGAGCTGTAGCTCCATCTTGTTGGAATCAAAACTGTGGTTTTGCACTGCTGGCCTCAAAAACTTTTCCAACATCGTTCTATACAGTTCACCATTCACAGCAAGTGCGCTGCCCTCTGAATTCTTGAAGAAATACGGGCCAATGATCATTTCGGATGATATACCGCACCA
The DNA here is from genome assembly GCA_951812925.1 of Calliopum simillimum. Taxonomy (NCBI): domain Eukaryota; kingdom Metazoa; phylum Arthropoda; class Insecta; order Diptera; family Lauxaniidae; genus Calliopum; species Calliopum simillimum. Next base: position 143,875,616 of record OX638368.1, read on the forward strand.
AACAGTACATTTAAGTGTGTGTAATTATCGGTCATGCACTGCTCTTGGGTTCTCCGTCACCCATATTCTGCAGTTTTGTTTATTATCGAAACCATTTAATTGGAAATGAGCTTTTTCGCTCATCATCAAATTGTGTATGAAATCTGAATTTTCTTCTGCTTTTTGACCTCGGGTTTTCATTAAAAAAAATCCATTATTTTTGTTCGCTGTTCCGTTGTGTGTACAGGTGTCAGGAAGGCTATGAAAGTTTCGGTGCGATAACGACAGAAGTTGGAGGTGGGAAAAGATAGGTTTCAGGGTCAGAAAATAGAAAATTCCGACCCCAAAACCATAGCTATTCATCTAGGCAAATGGTACCGATTACTAAAATTTCCATATAAATCGAAAAAATCGTAAAAAACAAAATATGGTAGTTTTTGGCCGTAAATCTTGATATGGTATTTGAAAGCATCGAAATCGATATAATTCAAATTGGGTTTTAAAAGCCAAAACTAGTACATGTACTACTGCAAAGTCTTCTTTACAAAATTCTGAAAAAAAAACAACAAAATTATACAATAGTTATTAAGCATTTAAACCATTGCCTTCATTTTGCGCAAAGAAAAAATTTTTATCTTTGTCTGAAAAAAACGTTGAAACTGAATCCTTCACTTCTTCACTTGAAAATTTCAATAATCAATGTTTACTTTATGAAAACATTTGGTAAAAATATTCAGGTTGTCAGGTAATCAGTTGTCCTTTTTAAAATTTACTTTCAATTATTGTCAGGGCAGGCAAGCAAAGTTAGAGCCGAATTGATCAAAAAGTGAGAAGAAACTGCTTTTGCAGTTAACGTGTACATTGAGCAACGTTACAAGCTTCTAATCTCGTAGAGAGGCAGGTAAATAGTAAAGTTTTAAGAAAGTTTAATGAAATTTTCTTATTTTTGAACTTGAATGTTGAAAAACTTGGTCTGAATTCAATAATTGTTGCAGGGGACAGTGGCGGTAAAGCGATTTCGACCAGGGTTTGACCTGCTGACTATAAAATAGCTATAGCAACGAAAATTTGCTGAACTGTGCTGCGTTTTACATTTTGGGCTTACTGCTTGCTGTGCTTTTTTTCAACGAACGAAGTCAAAGCAATTCAAGCAAGCACATTTTTGTTTTTGTGCTCTGCTATTGCTTTTGTTATTAAAAATAGCAAAGTTTTAACCAAGCAAGCACAAACACGAAGCGAAGCGTAACTCCGATTGTGCTTTTGCTTTTTTTTTTTAACTCGGCTGTTTGAACTTCGGCTTTCGCAACTTTCAGGATTGCCACATGTTTTTTTTTTTTTTTTTTTTAAATTTGCTTAAACCATACATTTAAAAGAAAAAAAAAATTAATTTTAGTCTTAAACCGCTTACATAAACGTTTAAAAATCCAACATATTTTTTTAGTGTTGCCACCTGGTTTTTTCAATAAAATCAAAATTTGTTTTCAATAAATTGCTAAAATCATAATTTTCTCTCTATAAATTGACATCTTGGGTCCAAAAACCATGAAACAAAAATTTAGGGTTGCCATATTAAGGTTGCCAGACTTTTTTTGCAAAATTGCATTTCTTTATCAACTTTATTTATTGAAAGTTAAAGAATCGACCCAAAAAACCATAGTAAATTTTTTGGGGTTGCCACCTAGTTTTTTTAATAAAATCAAAATTTTCTTTCAATAAATTGCTAAAATCATCATTTTCTCTCCATAAATTGGCATCTTTGACATATTAGCAATTTATTGAAAGAAAATTTTGATTTTATTAAAAAAACCAGGTGGCAACCCCAAAAAATTACTATGGGTTTTGAGTCGATTCTATAACTTTCCAATAAAAAAAATTGACAAAGAATCGCAATTTTGCAAAAAAACGTCTGGCAACCCTAATATGGCAACCCTAAATTTTTGTTTCGTCGTTTTCGGACCCAAGACGTCAATTTATAGAGAGAAAATGACGATTTTAGCAATTTATTGAAAAAAAATTTTGATTTTATTGAAAAAACCAGGTGGCAACCCTAAAAAAATATGTTGGATTTTTTAAAAGTTTATCTAAGCGGTTTAAGGCTAAAATTAAATTTTTTTTTTCTTTTAAATGTATGGTTTAAGCAAATTTTACAAAAAAAAAAACCAGGTGGCAACCTGAATGTTTTTGTTTCCCTTTGCTATTGCTTCGTTCTCTTTCGAAAAGCGTAGCGGCAGCGAAGCAAACATTTTGAAATAATCGACTTCAACTGTAGCAGCAAGCGATCGGATTTCGTAAAAGAGCACAGCACAGCAGACAGTTCAATTTTAAATTTGTGCTTCGGCTGTAGTGCTGTGCTGCGTATTTTTTCTATAATCGCAGCACAGCAAATCAATAGGCTAAAAAATAGGTCAGCAAAATCAAACCCTGATTTCGACCACTTCAAGGCTGCTGTGTCGTTGGCCGATGCTTTAATAACCTAAGTAACATTTAGTAACCGTTAGACAGCAATGAATTGTTCCATTTAAAAGTCAAGTTTGACATTTTTTTACATTCAAAATTAGTGGGACGTGAAATTTCGGTTTTCTTTTTCAATAATTGCCTATATGGAAAATTACGTAGACAATGAAAATATAATTTTAGTTGATTTATCATTTTTTAATCTACTTATTTCAACCATTTGCGGTCTCGAATGGATTTTTTTTTTTTTTTTTTGTTCTTTTTCTACTCAAAATTACGGCTTCTTTGTAGAACCACCAGTATCATACTTGTACCTATTGCTGAAAAATAATGGTAAACATTGCTAAAACGATTCAAGTATATTTGTGTCGTTAAAAATCAAAACTGCCTAAGTACCTCTCTGATATGAAGGCAAAATAAAATAAATTAAAATGAAATGATTGAAATTTATTTTATTTTGCCTACATATCAGAGAGGGACTTAGGCAGTTTTGATATTTATCGACACATTTGATATATAGGCTTATTCCGTAATTCATGTCGTTTCAATTACTTTTCAATTTCGGAAGCTTTTTGATAAAAATTGTGGGTTAAACGACAAAAAGTATTAGAATCTCTTTTGTGGAGAATTACAAGTTCTACAAATAATATTGATTTGCTTTAACGCAAAAGTAACTCAAAAAACTGCAAGAAGTCTACAAATGCGATTTTATCGAATATTTCCGAAACGGCTATTTTTTCGTTGGTGCAAATCAATAATATTTGTAGAATTTGTATTTCTCTTCTTCAAAAAGCCTCCTAAATAAAAAGTAATTGAAATCACATGGATTTCGGAACAGGCCTGATAGTGATATTAAATATTTGATTTAATCAAACATATTATGCAAATACTTTTTAATTTAATTTTAAATAAATTTTTCTTCCTTTTTTGCAGGTGCTAGATTTATCATACACTGGATTAAGAGTAATTCCAGAAGAAATTTTGAAAGCATTACACAATTTAAATTCCTTAAATTTGGCATATAACGAATTCAAATCATTGCCTCCTAACCTTCAACTTGTTGGCAAAAGTTTAGAAACTTTAAACTTAGCTGGAAATCAAATTGAGTCTTTAACAAAAGCAAATTTTATTGGTTTAAAATCTTTACGAAATGTGAATATAAGCGACAATTCCGCTTTAAAACTCATTGACAATGGAACATTCACACATTTGGAATCTTTAGAAAATTTATATTGCTCACATAATCCAAAATTGCAAGCCTTTGAACTGGATGGATTAACACAATGTAATAATCTAACCCTGGTAGGTTGACGATGAAATATTCAAATACATAGGTGCAAAAAACAAAAACTCTTATCTTATGTCCAATCGTTTTATTTATGGGCTGGAGAATGGTAACTAATGCTTATAGCGCTTTGGACTATTCAAATTAAAATTTAATTTAATGTAAACTTCGGAGTTAATTTACAAAAGTCAAAGCGGCTTTTGCTAAACTGTCCTGTTCCCAACTTCACTTTCACACGGAAGAGGATATGAAGTGGAATGCAAAACTTTTTTAAAAATCCGCAAAACTAATGAGTTTATTCTAAGAAATTTCAATGAATTTTACTTTTTTAAAGATGTTTTATTGATGAAATTAAAAAAAAAAACTGATATGTAAACTCCAGACTTTTTTCTATCTTATCAGGTCGAATAAGTTTCACTTCCACATTAAAAATAAAAAGTAATCAATAAGTTTTCGAAATGAAAAGTAATTGAAATTGCATGGACTACGGAACATGCTGGATTAATCCGGAACAATACTTATTACAGTTATGAAATTTGAAGGAAAGTTCCGTATGAACGCGAATTATCGATTTCTATAAAAAAAAGAAAATTCTAAATCATGTCGGTTAAGTCTTTTTGGCGGTTAGGCTCTGACCTTTTATACCTTAAAAATAACACTGGTCTACACGATTTTCGACTGGAGCAACCAAATAGTGTTCCTAAAGTTATTTGGTGCGCTGAATTCGAATCTGCAATCGGTTTTTCTCTATCAGGTCAGGTTTTTGAGATAATCGACCTTTTCGATTTTAGAGGTTATAGCTCCAATTTTTCGAACATATTTTGAGAAACCCAATTTTCATCGAATATGTTTTTACACTATTATTTTTTTCGAAATTTGTCGACCAGTGTAATTGAACGATTTTTTTATTTAAAATTAAAACTATTTGATATGCTTGAAGCTTAACAATCGTAAAGTAACTGGATGTATTGATCAATATTGTTATTAGTGCTATGTTTTAGTTAGGCTTGAAAATTTCAAAATTTTTTCGATTTGAATTGTGTGACATCACACTTTTCAAGACCGCCAGACCCCCTCCTTCACAGTTTGTGACAGTGTGACGTAATTTATGTACAGCCCCTTACAGCTATACCTAAATTAGAGCGTTATTTGAGCGTCAGCGTTATTTAACCGTCTCTGTTTCGGTATGCTCCATATAAATTATATGAAAATGAAACAGACAGAGATGGTTAAATAATGCTCACGCTCAAATAACGTTGATATATTTTATTAAGTCTTGTTTCTCTTTTTTAGCTGGACATATCTTACTGCAGCATTAGTACACTTTCGATTCAGATGGACATATCGAAAGACCTTGACACAAATGTGACATCAAATGTAACAGTGTTTCATCCTTGGTCCAGATTGCGCATTTTCGAAATGGTTGGAAACCCATGGATGTGTGACTGTACGCTAATGCAAACACTTGAATACATAGACACAAACCATAGACATAAGGACTTTGAGACACGTTGCGATAGTCCTTATATACTAGCCGGAACAAAAATGTCAAACTTAACTTCGGATTTTATTTGCGCCCTACGTATACCGAAAAAATACCGCATTGTCGATGATGATCCACCACGTTTCCTACGGAAACGTTACATCATTTTAACAGCAATAACAGCAGCAGTAGTGATTGTGATTGGGCTTTTAATCGGTTTTGTGGTAGTTTGCATACGAAGACGTTTGAAGAATGATGATTACGGTGTAGAGCCTATACGTTACACAAGTGTAAGACATAGCAACTTGTCCGCATTTGCGCATGTGAATCCAATCAATACAAAAAATGGCCAAGCTTAGCATTCATTGAAGACGGTGCTTGTCTATTTTATATGTGCTTATATTTTAAGACCGACGACAGTTGAATGCATTTTTTTTTTTTTTGCAATTTAAATTTAATTTAACGAATTTCTAACCAAAGAATTAAATTATTTAGGTTAAATACAAAACAAAATAAAAATATAAATATAGTAGAACATTTTCTTTTGCCCTGCCTTTTTCGAAGAATTGTGAATACTACTTTAAATATATGAAATTTGTCCATTTGAAACTAAATAAAATTGCCATTTTGTACTTAAGATTTTAAACAAAGAGAAAATATACACAAATATATATCTTTCAAAAATGTAAAAAGAATTTTATTTTGTTATTTCAATTAAAACATTCTTATATTGGGTGTACAACTTAAAAACCGGAATTTTTTAGCGAAATTTGATGCTTTATTGTGGAAAAATGTTACAATATATTTTATTCAAAGTATTGTCCATTGGAAGCTACAACATTTCCCCATCTTTCAGGCAATTTATGAATTCCATCCCAAAAAAATTGCGCCGTCTTGGCGGCCAAAAATGAATCGAGCCAATTTTCGATATCTTGAACTAAAGTGAACCGTATTCCTGATAGGGCATTCTGCATTGATCGGAACAAATGGTAGTCTGATGGTGCAAGGTCTGGGCTATAAGGCGGGTGAGGCAAAATTTGTATAGATTTCCCATCCGTTGTTTTCCAGGTAATTTTTGACTGGGGCAGCAATATGTGGCCGAGCGTTATCGTGGTGGAAAATGATTGACTCGTGTCTGGTCGCATACGTTGGCCGCTCTGCCTGGATTATCTGCTTCAATCGGATCAATTGTTGACGATAGAGTTGAGCATTAATGGTTTGGCCACCTGGCAACAGCTCATAATGGATCGCACCTAGCTGGTCCTGACCAGGACGTTCTTTGTCTTCGACATCAAAATCACCACTTTTAAACCGTCGAAACCACTCACGACAGCTTGATTCAGCTGGAGCATAGTCCCCATAAACTTCTACAAGCAAACTATGACTTTCCGCAGCAGTTTTCTTTGCAAAAAAATGACCCAACAGAACCTCCCGCAAATGCTGTCTTTTATCCAATTTTCGAAGTTATTCATCGTGAAAAATAATAATGATGCACACAAGATAAAATTGTTTTGTTGACTGATTTTGACAGCTGTCAAATGTACCTTCAAAATGACATATATATAAAGTTCGAGCTTTCACGATATTTCTTAGTACGGACATCCACCGTCAAATTCCTGTTTTTAAGTTGTACACCCAATAATAGCCGTGTTTCTTTTGACGCGTATATACAATTGTGGTAATTTTCAAATTGCGATAACTTATGAACGGTGAGTTGTACGATAAAAAGTCCAATGGTCTTTTTCATTGAGAACCACGTGCTCTTCAAATAATTTTAATCTTTTGTAAAAAAAAAAATTATTATTTAGAAGTTATTTAAAAAAAATTGATTTTTTGCCGTTTATCGGCGCTTAACCAGTTTTTATAGAATAACTCCTTTAAGATAAATTTGTTTTAAAAATAAAATGAAAAGTTTTTGTAGAGAACGTGATTCTCCATAAAAAGTTCCTTAGAGTTTTATTGTGCGACTCACTGTTCATGAGTTATCGCAATTTAAAAATATCCACAATTGTATATACGCGTCAAAAAAAACACGGCATATATTAGGTTATTACAATTTTTTATTTAATTTTTCATATTTAGAGCGAAATATTCATAATAATTCCAGTTTTAAATATAAAAGTGAAGTATGAATGAGATACAAGAAATAAATATTTTTAGGATAATTCTTAATTTGATTTCTTAAGTTTAATCAAAATAAAACATTATAAAAATGTACCTGATCTAAGTTCTCAAATCTTAATTTAATACGAAGAATTTTCTTTATTTAAATTAATTAACTTTTGACCTGCTATTATTATACATCAACAAACTAAAATTAACTACTAAATGTTTTTTCTACCAAGTTAATCTATTAGCTTAAACAACTTTGTACAAAAAAAAAAACAAAATTTTTGTACTCAAATATTTGAAGACAATAGACAAGACATTATATCCCATTTGTACTTCAAATTGATACAGATTACATATTTTTTACTTTAACTTGCAGTCTTTAAGTTGATTGCGAATTCAGTTATGCATATTAGTTGGCGAACGCCAATAATTTTTTTTAATAGCACACTTGTGGTCAGAATCAAGGTAACGAACTTTTTGTAACTTTTTCGTGCCGTTTCTATAAACTGCTATTACAGTAAGTCTATAAACTTTCTAGTCTGTCTGTGCTATATGTAGTTAATAAAGAGGGTCAAAAGAAAAACAATTTAATCATTCACCGTATTTTTTTCTAAATAATATTTTTTAGATATTAAAATTGGTCCAGAGTCGAAATTCCACAGCGTGATCAGTCATTCTTCTGCGAAAAATATGTCACGTCCACTTTAAGTTATTGTTTTTAAATTGAATTTCTTTCTGTTTTGTGTATTTAATGAATAAATAAATAATAAATAAATTTCGAATTAATTCGAAATCACTCTAATATATCTTCCTTACTAATGGCATTAACTGATTGTGGAATTTCCAGTTGAAACAAATTAATTGCTTCTTTTTGGGCCAAAAAATTTCGCATCTCTGCAAAATTATCACGTTCTTTTAATTTTTTAGTACGTCTTTGAAACTCTAAATCAGCAGAGCCTTCGCTATCACTTTCGCTTGTATCTTGGGTGGCTGAAGTGTCTTCCTCTTTGGCAAACAATTCATCTACATTTATGCCTTTAGACGCTAGTACCTCACGCTCTTTTTCTAGCATATCCTGACGTATTGGATCAATGCGGTTCTTCAATTGCTTAAGCACAGGACGAAATCTACCTTTTGTTATACGCTTTTCGAAATTCAAAATTTCCATATCAGCAGGAGGTGATTCCACTGACATTTGATCAAAACTTGTCTGTTTTTCATCAAACATGTAAGCATAAAAATCATCTTTATTTTCGAGCTCATTGTGGTTTTTCGAAATTTCAACACGCAAAAAGCTTTCAGGATATTCATCATCATTGACATTGCTATCCGATATGGCATTCTGTTCTATATGCATGTCATTATAACCCAATTTACTACTTAGAAATTTATTGTACACTAGCATTAAACGTTGAAAATCATCAAAACATATTGACAGGGCATTTTCAATAGAACGCATATTATTAGCTACTGCTACAAGCTGTTTTGCATCATCTTTGTGTACAGCTTCTGCTTCTGTAAGGTGCTGCAAAGTTATATCTAGAGCGTGACATTCACCAGCTACGGCGACCATACAAGCGCTAAGTTTAAGCGATGTGTCCTGAAGAACTGCAATAGGTCCACTTCGACTTTGCATTGCTTTAGCAGCATTAAGCGTTTCTATGTCAAGCTGCTTCTTTTTAGCCAATTCAATAGAAAGATTCTTAAAGTGATTTTCCTCTTCATGGACCAATTGCTTTATGAGGCAATCAATTTTTACTAATTCCGCGTTAAGTTGACTTATTGATGGTTTTGTTAAAATTGTTAAAGCCAAACGTAAAAGAAACTGCGATTGCACGTAAGCAAATATATTGTAAAAATCCTTAAAAGAAATAAACATTAAATAAACACAGTTGCTCTAATTATTATATGGAAGAATACATACTTTAATGTGCTTTGGGCTGTAATCGGTGACGTTTGTTTTAAAATACTCGCAGTCTCGTAACTCTTCCATTGGTGAATAGTATTGTGAAAACTTCCCAGGTATAATAAAAAGCGATTCCAGCTTGCGTGTTGCATCATACAGAATTTCTGTAACCTCTTTAGCTGCTGTTATACAATCCCACGCACGCTCAATTTGCCGTGATCTAAATAAAGCAATGCAAAACCGAATTATGTTTTGAAAGTTACGAAGAAGTATCTACGATGTTATCTAGTAAATACATAAATAAAGCCCTTATAAGGCTGAAAGAGGCCAATGAAACTAAAGCGAATCATAAGATATTCTCTATGCTTGAAATCTTTATAGATTTATACCTATATTAATTTGCCTAGGTAATTTAATGAAAAAAAAAAGCATACCACAACGAAGAATAAAATAAGCTATCCGTTATTTGTACATAAATATATAAGAACAATTTTGCAGACATAAATTCTTACTCAATAAGTTCCTGTTGCTTCATTATTAATACTTCATTAAAGTATGTCATATTTCTGCGTATACAATTGCCAAATTCATCAATTGTTCGAATCAGGTTTTCCAATTCACGTTCGACAATCTTGTTTCGAAATACAAACACATTTTTGATCGCATACATTACACCAAATCCACTAGATATCAATAGAGAAGGTAAAAGCGTAAATCGCAGAGCTTTTGGAGTGATAAAATGTTCCAGTAAGGTACTTCCCAGTAATATGCAGGTATTTCGAGCAGTAAATAATTCAATCAATGAATTTCTGGACTGCATAGTAGTGTCGTTTTTATTATCAACCTTAGCTGTAGAGGTAATATTCGGAATATGCAACATGCATTGTTCCAGAGCTTCCACATGATCAATCAACAGTCGTTTCGAATATAAAATTTTGTTGATGAGACAATCAGTTACGGCCTAAAATTAAAATTACGTATACCTGTTTATTATATTATAATTAACTCACCTGTTTTTGTTTCAGCTCATCAACCAGAAGTGGGTTGTATTCAAGCTAAATATAGATTTTATTTACTTTTCTGCACCATGGACTATTATTACTGACTCACCTTCATAATTTCAATTTTATCTGGACTATCTTAATTGTATTTAAGCCTTCAGTTTATTTTAATTTTTTCATTTAACATTGCAAATTGCAATGTGCGAATTAGGATGCGGGAAAATTTTTATTGACATTTGACAGTGTGATAGCCAGGGCCACCGGTTTTGCCGAAGACAGATTGTAGATTTTTGACGGAACTTTTCCTAGATAGGAAATTTTATATCTTGGTGAGCAAAAAATGAGAAAGTTCCATGAGGTAAAATAAAATTAATTATATAATTACCATTATAATCTGCATCTAATGCCTTGATTTCACTGCCTTATAGCCTGTTTCTACCGGAGATTTAAAGGGTGTTTTTTTAAGCCCGATAGAACTTGACATTTTAAAAAATAACAAAAAAGAATTAAATTGTAATCAACATTTTTCAAAAGCATATGGGAACTGCGGTTGTTCTTGACGAAGCGCATTCTGGAAATCCAATTCAGGGCCACTTTTCGACCACTACTGGCCGTATGTCACGTGAGTCTATTCATGATGATTTGTCAGAGTATACTGAAACAAATAAAAAACAATGTTCATCAAAATTAAATTTTTTGTGTATTTTTTTAACAATTTCAAGTGCTATCGGGCTTAAAAAAACACACTTTATGAGGTGATTTACGGCTGTTTTCATATTATTTGACTTCAAATACATGATGAATGAGGTGAGTTACGATTAAATCACTTCATAAATCTCCGGTGGAAACTGGGTATCAGTTAACCAGATTGAAATAATAAACTAATAAGCAAAAATCGTCGTTTGCACTATTTAGCCTGGCGTGCGCTTTGACAGTTCACCGACAATTTGTTAACGAAATCAGAATACACTTTTCTTTTTTTCACATATATCGGCATTTTTATTTTTTGTTTTCAAGATAGTTGCAAAAAACCAAGGCGGTCGCACGGGACAAAATCAGAGCTGTGCAGACAGGTAAGAAAAGTGATTACTTCATCCAAGACCATATTATGAGTGACATTATCGCTCAATAAACCGTCGAAACTTAAGTGGAAGAAGAAACCCCGATATTTTTTTCTTTTATATTATCAGCACCTTTCTTTCGGTCCTATTTTCAAGCCACTTGAGCGACAGCGTTCACTGTTGCGTTCAGAAAAAGAATCTGAAGAATCTGGTCACTGGTCATTAAAAGAGTCAATTGAAATTAATTTCGGTAATTTGATATTCCTTAACATATTGCGTAAGTAATGTATTTTCTGGCCCTTTTTAAATCCACTTAATAATTAGGAAATCTTCTACGTGTTAACGTGTTATCACTTGCCCGTCGCATAAAGTGAAATTTTTTTTATTTGGACATTGTTATTCAGTAATGTACTCGAAATTAGTTTTCATTAATTGCTTGCAATCAATAATTGTTCGGTTCAATTAATTGTAGTTCATATTACTTACGGTATTCCATAAAACGTGTAAATGCTTCGAAAATATCGTAAAATTATAAGATTTTTGACAGTTTTACGATTAACGAGGATTTCGAATCATTTAACGGTTCTGTGCAATACCATTAGTAAATTTTTATTATCGTACTAACAAATATTGCTGTAGAACAAATTCGCTTATAAAAAATAAAAATTTTTTTTATTACTATAGATGGCTCAGAAAATATTCTTAAATTGGGAAGGGTTTCGAAAGCGACAATTGCTTCCTGGCAAAATACCGTTGACCTGACGAATGACCAATTTCCCTACAAGGTAAAGTTAAGGGTTTAACTTGACTTTACTTAAAAAGTGGGGAGTTTAATGTACTCGTTAAAAATGTATTCACCATTTCAACTTGAAGAACAAAATCAAACTCGTTACAAAGTCAACGAATCTAAAGAATTACTCCGTCGTTTTCGTTCGGCCAAAAAAACGAAGGCTTTCGAACTCGTTACATTTCACATTTTTCGTTACTTGTCACATTTTTCGTTACATTTATTCGTTACTTGTCACATTTTTCGTTAGTTTCAAAAACCGATTATAACCGATTAAACTTCGGACAAGTAACGAAAAAGGCAAAAAGAACAACTCTATCCCAGCGAGAAAATTTATCATCAAAAAAAGAACAACTCACATTGTCAGCGAGAAAATCAATTATTGGTGACTAAATCCTCAGATAACCTTGTGAGAAAATTGGTCATTAGTCAAATAAGGCTATAATTAGAGTTCATTGAAAACATTTTTGCAATTCAATAGCTTTTAAAACTATTAATTCGTTATCAAGTTAAATTTTTTAAGGCGTTGGCAAAAACTTTTTTTAAATATGCGAAATTGTTAGAAAAATTAAATTTTTTTTTATACATAATTCTAAACGAATATTTTCCAATACCTTTTTTTACTGTAAGGTCACTAGCTGTTATTAAAATTGAAGCAAGATGATTTTGTTAACTAGTTTTTGATTTAAGAAATTCAGTTCTTTTCATAGAAAAAAGGTGCGTTTTTTTCGGCATTCTATCTGGACTTTCTTTAGCACTTTACAATAAATGTATGGGAAAGCAACAACAAATAGCGCTAAGCTAATGCACGTTAAATTAAAGTGGTAAGCTCCGCGGCTAAATATTGTTGCCGTTTGACACCGTTTTTTATTGATTATTAATCGGGTTTTTTTAATCGGTAATTGTGACTTCGCACTTGTTATCGATTGTAAGTTGACATTTGTGTGATGTTGACATTTCTGTGTAGTTTTAATTTATTTTTTCGTTTGCTGTTCGCTCCATTTTTAATTTTTGTTGTTCCAGATATCCTGCACAAAATGTCGGCTGAAGAAAAAAGGTAATATTAAAATAAAGTAAATATGTATGTTGTTGGCCTGGCCAAAAATTAAATATCCTTTATTGTGTCCCAATGGCAAAAACAAATTCAGAACCGGCCGGCTGAGCTTTTTTTGCATGGGAATGATTCGGATCGAATCATTTCCATTGGAACACAACTCAAAAAAACAAACTGCAAAGGTTCGGGTGCGCCTCGCCTCGTATAGCTAGTTAAGTTATGCATTTTATTTAAATAAAATTGAAAATTTATAAGTTTGTGTGTTTCAAGAATTTTAAGGGAAGTGGCATAAATGGCATCAATGAAAATTCGGGCTGACGAGAATGAAAAGGAAAACGTGGGCAAAGCAAAGAAAGCTGGTGCAACAGATAATACCAGACGTACTGCATTGGGAGATCTTCAGAATCGTGTAATTAATCGCAATGTTACAGGCAAGGATCCTACCCAAAAAGACGCGAAGAAGAAGATACAATCCGAAAACACTCGAGTGGAAAATCGTTCGAGGAAGGTTCTTGCAGCAAACCAAAAATTAAGTGAAAATAATGTACTTATAGCTTCAAAAGGAGGAGTAGCAGGAGGTAATGCTGCACGCAAGATTTGTTCAACAAAAACGCAGCACTAGCTGTGTCAAAAACAACTAGTACAGCAGTAGCATATACCTTTGATTTACTATCCAGGACCAATGAAATCTGAAACGATTTATATGCTTACATATATTTTTTCGCACAATTAATTTTGGGAAAACATTTATCTTACCAAATCTCGTGAATCCATTTCTTTTTTATTTATCAAATATTTTATGAACTTTATGTTTTGGTTTTGCGCTATTTTTAAGAACTGTCACACCACAAACATAAACAAACCATAAACAAATATCAGCTGTTAATAAAGAAGAACATCATTTTCGAAAGTGCTATTCACAATGCAGCGTTTTGTTCGACCCACCGTTAGCACATTTAAGCCCACTTGCCACGAAAACGCACCTAAAGTAACTTATTTCGAAGAAGTGCTTTTGTCAAACTATTTATTGCCATTTAACCTGTATCTTATCTTGACTTCAGATGTTTTGTGAAGAAAAAACCATTTTCTTATGTCGATTTAAGTTGTTTTGTAAAAAGCATTTTTAAAAGTTTTTTGTTGTTGCAAATACTCGAATTTTTTAGCCTATTTGAAATAAGATGTTTTGTCAAATGCAATTCGTAATAAAACATCGATATAGGTTGACTTTCGATTCGATTCACAATTACACCAAAATGATTAAAATCCTGGAAAATTGTTTTATATCGAGTTAGATTGATTACAATTTAAGAAATAAAATCAGGTTGCATCCTGTTTTCGAACTATTCTTACTAACACAAAAACGCAAAAAAGCCGACTTTTTACTTGTCATCGGAAAAAATATTTTTTTAGTTAGAGTTTTTTATCTTAGCAATATTTATAAAATTATATTTGCAATATAAATTAGAATTACTCGATAAAAAAGAGAAGAACCCTAGCAACGCAGCGCGAAGTAAATAAACTGATTAAAATAAACATTATTAAAATAATATTATTAAAATTAAAATAAATAAGGTTGCCAGACTTATGAATAGTCTAAAATGTAAATTTTTCAAAAGATCTTTATTTGAAATCTTTCGCATTATGTCGAGTATAAAGAAAAAAAAAATCGCATTCGTATTATTATTAAACGAATCGACTGTAATTTTTTTTTTTTCTGAAAAAGGGCAAATAAAGATTTTTTGAAAAATTTACATTTTAGACTATTCGTTAGTCTGGCCACCTTATTTATTTTAATTTTAATAATATGATTTTACGAATAAAATAACGTTTGATTTTTAATTATAATTGCGAACTTTTATAGGCAATTTACTCTGTTCGCTGGAAAATAATTAAGCAGGCAGAAAAAGTTTTTCGAAACAAAATTAAACAGTTAAAGGGTTTAAGAATATTATAATATTTTCTGTGATTCTAATACAAAAAAAAAAGCATAAGAAAGTAATAAGCAATGACCATATTTCCTGCAGGAAATATGAAGTTCTTTTTTGA